>JAFEJD010000460.1:0-11896 GCA_018296065.1 Blastomyces percursus
CCAAGACAGCCAAAAAAGCAAGGCTCACCTTCCAAATCAGGAAATCAGAGTCCGATTGAGATTTTTACTGCAGATTCTGCAGATTCAGCATCAAGTGCAACCAAGTGCAGCTGCTGCTTTCTCTGCTGGCTTCAATGCTGCTGGACAGCGAGTTTCACATTCTGGACGAATTATCAAACCCAGGAGGTATTAACTACATTATCTATTTATCTTTTATAGTGTATTTTGTATGTACTTTTAGTGGTTCATATATAATTTTAATATCTAATTGCGTTGTTGAGATATCATAGATTTTAATCATCTTGTCAAATTGTAAATGGGCGATCGTTAGGTGGGTGATCACCTTATTAGAGATACAGCAGCCGTTGTTGGGTTTGCCGGTATGGTGTAGAGTTATGCTGCTTTTCTCTCGAAAGCGTGAGGGTGAAATCGGGATCGGGGATGTAGCTAGTTTCGAGAGGTGTATGGCACCGACGAATTAAGGGGCTAGATGGTGGAATTTTCGCCATGTGTGTGTTCATGTTTGAGAGGAAGACGATGGCTCGCATTGAGCGCGCGCTACGCATGCCACGCTTTGGTATATTGATAATAAATCTGTTGTTCTCGTTTGTGGTTCAGATGTGATGTACAGAGTATTTCATTTTTCTTTTTCTTCATTTTTTTTTTTTTTTGTTCCTGTTGTCTTCTTGTTCGCTTTGTAAATGGTGTTGTCATAGCAGTAAGGTGTAAATAGCGAAAGCCAGGAAAAGTGAGAATAGATGACCGAAATTAATAGACGCTAGTGCCTCGAGGCCTTGATGGCAGGTAAACCATCTTATGCAAGTAGAAGGTCCAATTCCAATCCGAAAGAGTAATAATTTTCCTCTATTCAGCTCCTTGGATGTGAGGAGATAGGAATAGATGGGGTTGCCAAGACGAACAATTTGAAATTCGCAAATACCGCAGAAGTTGGTGAAGTAGTCGCTTCATCATCATTCATGCCATCCAGGAACGGGCCAGCCGTTTTCTCCACCACCTTTTTCTGGCCAGCCGTCGGGGACACGCGAAATGTTGGGGAGAATATATCTGTTCTCGCACTTGACAACAGAGTTGCAGGTCAAGCTGCACAACCCAAATGTCATACAGTAGCACTCTGCTGCTGGGGGGCAGTACACTGGTGGCATTTGCATGATGACTGTAGCAAAACTATGTTAGCCGGTCTGTCATCTATTATACATAGTTAGGAATAAAAGACGAAAATTTCAGATAGAATGCAAGGGGGAAGAAAACAAAACAGAACAGAAGAAAAACTAGAAAATTTAACACGTACTATGCCACATATATTCCATAACACGCCCACAAACCGCATCAGGAAGATCTGTCTCCATAACCCAACGTCGCATCAACTCATAGCTCTCTTTCGACCTTTTCTTCACCTGGTGGCTAGTCACAGCAAACTGCGACGAACACGGCGCTCCGACAGCTGACGGAACAGGAATGTTTGGGAAAAAAGTTTTAAACGCAGCCGCATAGGCGGCTTCTGAACGTTGGCGATTTTCCGGGCCCGTGTCTGTAGGATTTAAGGGGTGTAATTCTGAAGGACAGCCTGGAATCCACGTGCAGCGGAGGGGCGCATAGCCAACTTTGTGTACGTGCTTGAGGCGGAGAGATTGGATGATTGGAACGGCGTCTTAACAGCAGTGGGTCAGACAAGTTAATTTAGCACGAATTATGTATTTGCGAACATAATGCCTGAGGGCTAAAAAAGTAAATAAATAAATAAAAGAATTGCAAGGCATGCTGTTGCACGCAACTCATACCGTAAATCGGATCATCATTATGCCACTGATATCGATTACTATGCATAAAGATCATGATATCTGGGAGTTTATCATAGTGATCAATAATATACCTAACCATCATCATAGAGTTAGCAAATACGCCAATATCTCTCTTGGGGAAAAAAAAATCAAAATCAAAATCAAATTTACTGACGTCAGATACACCATTGACTCCCTGGCTTTATTCACCGGCACGGTCAACTCTGCTCGTGGATCATCCACAACGTAGATGCTAGCATGCCAATCTGAGAGATGCTCCGCGATCCACGAAGTGTCATCCTCCTTCAGGCGTGCGGCGACTATCTCCTTGGACCGAACGAGCCCAATAGACTGTTTCCATGATGGGGGTAGCGTCGATGTAGAACTTATAGTATCAAAACAAACGTAATATAGCGAGATAAACAACAATAACAGAGCCAAGAGGGTCCTTGAATTGGACCTGCAAGAACGGATAAGCGCGTTCATTTAGCCCGGAGTGTAGAAGAAATATAAAAATTAAGTCTTCAGAACAGTTCGCTATACTTTGTCCATTCGATCTTTACAAAGAGGACTAACAAAGTATCTCCCCGATGTTGTTGCTATGGAAGCTGTTGGAGGGGCTTGGCTCGTCCTCCTCTACTAGTAACTTAGTTATAGCAGAGGGGGTGATTGAGCTCTTTTGCCTTGCCCCCGTAGCCCTAACAGAACCATACCGGAAGAACGTAGGTTAATTTACAGTGATTCTGCTGTGAATCCACTGTTCCATACAATGTCATAATGTTACTGATTGTAACACATATTCTATTTCAATTTCGTATCAAAAGAAACTCAACGGCGCTTACAGAGTTGCGGCTGACTCATATTTATTTTTTCTGCTAAGATCTTGGTGGTGCTGAACAATACGTTTGTTGGTCAAGCCGATTTCGAGACTGTACCCTTCTTCATTCTTTGCCCTGCTCAGTTCGGCTCAGGATCTCGAGTCAAATGACTCTCAATCGTCTTCCTGCTGGACTGGAAACCTGATTCACCCGATCGTGTGCGGATAACAGATAATCAATTGTTCTTTATAAGCAAAATCATGCTGGCCCATGCGGCTGAGATTAATCTAAGAGCGTTCAAATGGAACCTGATTGTGCAGCAACAAAAGCTCTTTAATTCCATTCATATTGTTTGACCCATTCACTTATATCGGAAACAGAGCGGCGCGCAACACCAAGTTTCACACCATTCTTGACAAAGAAGTCGGGATCTCGGTCTTGATAGATCTGCTTGAGGTCAAGCCCATTTGCCAATACTACATCGCACGCTTTTTTGATGTCATCCTTGAGCATCTCACTACTCACTCGTGGCTTATGCCAGTTGCTATATTCCTCTACTGCAACATTCACGAGCCCAGGGATCTTGATAGGATGGGTATCGGCAGCACCGGAAGGTGGAAATCTGGCCGGAGCTTTAGTAGACGCTGCCAGCATGGATGACTGGGGAGACTGTGCTGAGCGGACATTGATATTGATAGGAGGATATGTCGATCCCATCACAGGTTGTTTTGCCTTTTGCTGTCTTTCAAGTGACTGCTGTTCCTCTGCATACAGCTGTTCCCGGATCGTGTCTGGGACATCATCATGAGTCTCGAGGACTCCACCTTGCTCCACATACCTAACGAGACTCCTCAGATGATGTGTCCTTAGCCTGTGATGCTTTTTTCCCACTGGATCCTGCCAGCAGTACTGAGCTCCTTGGTGGCATGGCGGCCCAGGGCAACGCATCATCCTATATACCTCCCGCCAAGCAGCAGGTTGGCCAGAAGCGTGTTCGGTATCAATCTGAGTCTCCCGTTCAGCCAGCATCCTTTGTGTCACTGATGAAACTCCTCTTTTGTCTGCTTTTCTTGTGTGACTTTCCTCTAGAGTTAAATGATATGCCCCACTTGAGAAGCTGCTACTCTATAGCTGCCCAGTTAATATTAGTATTGTCAAACCGCTTGTAAGATCACGCTGGGAACGGTCGTTTACTGATACTAAAATGGTAGTGTCATCTAGTGTAACTCGCCGGTCATGAGATATTGTTCGTCGCAGTACATTGTCCGGCTTCTCTTTCAAAAACTGTTGCCAGTAAGAGCTTGGTGCTGAAACCAGATCCTGCTCAGTGTCCTTTGCCACAACTCGGTTGTTAAGCGTAACTTTCCACTCAATTGAATAATGAATATAACTTGGTGGTTGCTCATTGTATGTTGTCGAATCCAAGTCGGTCCGGCTTGCGGTTGCTGGGAGGCAGAGGAACACTCATCCGCGATGAATATGACAGCCTGTACCAGTACAGGCCTTCTAAAATGACATCAGGGAATCAGTTTTGCAAGAACGAGTCTCGCAAAACTCGACTGTCCTGCCTGGGAGAATGGTTCAGAAACAGAAAACTCATCAAACTGCTTGATTGTTTGGTTAGTTTGCACAGAAAACTTCCAGTGATATTACAATACTCATACACTTATTTCATACAGGCTACTGTTTTCATGTTAGGTCAAATTACGGTAATGAAATTTTAGGAACCAGAGGAATTACGGGTCTAACCAAGAGTGGTTTGGCTTTAGAGGTTGGGAAACAAATTAAGAGTTTTATGAGGAAGCTAATTTTGGGAACAACGAATTGTATCTGTAATCCGTATCTTAAATCTGTTGGAACATACGAGAACCTACTCGGATCACGTGCCCCATGTTATATACTAGTTGCCAGCTGTTCACTAGGTAGTTTCAATACCAGCCAACCATCTCATTCTTTCAAAATCTACAGCTTTCTGATGATTATGTGATGTTCTCGAGGCATTTCTCCTTTAAAGCCTGTGAGGCAATTGTTTTAATTCTTAGAATGTTCTCTAAGCTTGAGAAAGAACTACGCTTCAAACACATTCTCTGTAGCTCGTCAATGGCGGTACAAGCTAGCAAAGAGTAGGAACCCTGAACTGATATACAAGTGTGATAATTATTACTATATAGATACAAAGGTAAAAAAAGTGGGACCAAAAATAGAGTCACCCACCTGCTACCGTATGGCAGAAGGGGTAGTGGGGTGGGGTGATTGAGCTCTTTTGCCCCCGTAGCCTAACAAATACACCACGAGGGTCTGAGCCCGCTGAGATAACCATCCACCAATCAATCTCTTCTCTCTGAATGACATGACAGTTTGAAAGAAGCGGTACATCTCGCTGTTCTTTTCCAAAAAGGCCATTTTGTTTTATAATTTTGAACCAGGTAGTCTTCGTCTCAATTCGCCATTGCAAATCAAAGGTTGAAAACGGAAGAGAGAAGAAATATGTGCATTTCAAAGGAATAAATTTAGTATGAATAACAGGAGGAACTGGAGGAACAGAACAGTCGCCCCTCATAAAGAAAAGTTCCAGAGACATTGGATACTGATCAATTATCAACTGAACCGCAAAGGGTATAAAAGAGCTATTTTCCGCAATCGCAAGCAAAAAGAAAAATAAGAAGACAATACAAGAAACTTGCGCTTGCATAAGAGAAGAGAAGGGGAAAATAAAGTGAGACCTGCATATTCTTTTCATTAACTGCTAACCAAATCAAAACAAAAAAGAAAAAAAAGGAACAATGAAAATGAAAATGAAAATTTATGTTCCATTGAAACAGAAAGGTGAATACAAAACCAAAGGGGTTGAAGAAGGGAATAAAATATTGCGGAGGATCCGTAGAAGCTGATGCTCATGTTATCATAATCATGAGCCCTATCTCAAAAATGATATATGCCAGTAGGTGACATGCCACGAAGGTGGTATTAATCTAGTCGGATTCTTCCGGCCGCCACGAGGCCCTGGGTGAAAACAGTAGAGAATGTCCCGTGCATAAGTCAACTGCGGTGCAACTATCGCGACCGAAGAGAAGGTTTTTCAATGTGAAAAAATCGAATTAACGGTAGCTATTTCCCTCTGGTAGGAGGAGGCGAGGAACGGTGCCTTTAATCATCATTATTATAAAGCCAATTCCAAAACCACTCACCAGAGTGGTTGGGTTCTTGCCGATCATGCCCGGGCCGTGAACGGAACCTCCTAGTTTCGTTAGACAGTGTATTAGCACCGTCGTGATTGGCCGAGGTACGCGGGGACCGTGACCCATTGCCATTTCCCGAGCTTGATCGATGAGGCGGACTGTCTGAAATAATAAAAGGGTCTGCCATGCTTCCTCTACCACGAGCGGCGGAAGTAGATCGAGGCGGGGGTCTTTGGTCGGACGCCGAGCCGGGCCCTGAATCTCGACGCTGTTCCCCGTTTGGCGTTTGAGGTGCGGGGCGCCCAATCCTGGCTCTACAATGAGGACAAGTATTATGGTCGTCCAGCCAAGGGGATATGCAGGTAGCGTGGAACCAGTGTTTGCATGGCAGCACGGTGACTCTAGAATCCAGATCGACAGCTTCCATGCAGATGCCGCAAGTTTCCGTGCCGTCGAAACGATCAAGCGCTCCCTCCGTTTCTTGTAAAGTTTCTTTGAACGTCTGGGTTTTGAGGAGCGCGAGCTGCTCGGGGGTTACCGGTTGGTCTGCATTCTCATCTAGGGTTCCACCGCCAGCAGCAATGTTTTGAAAAAGCGACAGCATCAATGATTGTATCGCTATTACTTCCCGGTCCGCCCCATCATCCATCCGGTTTCCATACCTATGTCCAGCGAATTGTCCGAGGACCCTAGTTGATAGCCAACCTGGTTAGTTTATAAAACTAGGAAGGATATTGTAGGGTTGAGATGATAGGGTAACAGACTCATGCAAATGAGCAAAGGGATCCGTATGCTCCCGAGCGTTGTACGCGTTTCGCGGCGTCAGACGCCAACTAACTCTTAGCATGTTTCCGTCTCCGTTTATATTTAAACCTAGATCATCATGGTCATGAGGGGTATGGGGTTCATGGAGATCAGGTATGGCAAATGGCGAACGCAGGCCGACGGAGCCGCCAGGTGTCCGTACGGCCCGGGCATGGCGGTCGTCTGTAAGGGCGTGCAGTAGAGCCGTGGTGTTGTGAAGAAGCGCGAAGGGGTCATTGACATGGATATCATGTCGGGGTCGTTCGTGTGGGGAAGGACCCCTGGAAGGCCGGAAAGAAGAAGTAGTTGCGAAGGAAAATCTCCCATCGCCCGAACGAAAGCTCCGAAGCGTTGTATCACCACCTGGGGTCTCGAGGTGTTCAGTTCGGATATCTGGTCGCCAACCATGGTCATCTATGGAAGGGAAAGGCGATGTCGAGCGGGTATGTTCGCGGCCTGGAGGATTGTCTACCCGAGGGAGTTGGAGATCTGGTGGAGGGTTATTGCTTTCCACCTAGCGAAGATGGCTAGTTAGCAGATTCTATCAACTGATAGGCGTGCTGTGAGGAAAGAAACGAAGCTGCATCAAAAGCGTTCTTACGATTTCGACAAAGTCGGACTCGCAGATAGGACACTGTAATGGGCTCTCCGCTTCCCTTGCCCATACACTCTGGCACTGGTAACAGTACAATCTATCTGGCCTTATTTCGTCAGCCATGGCCGAGTGTAAGGGACAGAAGTTATCTGCCGAAAAAAATCACGTATTGATCGATCAAGTCCTGTGACAAAAAGTTGGATGAAGATGGACCGGAAAATAACATTTACGGCCAGAAGTCGGGTGAAGGGAGGGCGCAGGCCCCAAGTGTATTCGGCTGCTGGTCGTATACGGCAAGCGGGCCTAGGAGAGAATATTATTTCACTTGCACTTTCGGAGAGAGCGTGATGTATAATGCCAGGTATGCGTGGAGTGCGATACAAACACAAACACGGAGAAGATAACAAGGAGTTGGCGGAGGTTAGTTAGCTGGAACAGAGATTACTACTATGTTTGTTGGCTTTGTTGGCTGAACGGAGAAGGTAAAAGGCCACCTGAAGAGCAGCCAACTAGATGGAAAACAAAGGCACAGTCGTAGAATTTGGGTGAATCAGATCGATAAAGTGGAACCTAGCGGATTTGAAGGTCTGTTGACACGACTAGGCGAAGTGCAGCTGGGCGCCGTCGTGAAGCTGCGAGTTGTCCGTTTAATTTGGCGATGACGTTGTTTGCTGCTGAGTGATAAATCATTTAGTTACTAACTATGTAACAGTTAGTTATAAATTTAGTTGCCCCTCTGTGGCGGGGAGGAGCCTCGGTGTTAGGGACCCGGTTACAAGGATATCGGGGTGGAACTGCAGCTGGTAGTGGAACTGTGATATTACTGATTCTTGGATAGGAGAATTAGCTATGCAAGGAAGTGGGGGATATAAGATGCTATGAGAGGGGTTGGTTGGTTGTATTATCTCGATCTATCTAGCGAATATACGCTGCAACCATTCCAAGGTTATATGTGTGGGTCACGTGGGTTAGGGCTAGTGTAGTAACACCCCCCAAGCCCACCAGCACACCTCGTGCGATGAGCCATGACAGGTATATCGCGATTACACCGTCTTCTCTTCGCTCGGCGAAGAAGAGGCCTCTTTCTACCTCCGTAGCTTCCATAGGCTCCTCCCAAGAGCTCTCCCCGGCCCCAACCGACGCGCCCAGAGACGCACCCCAGAAAGAACCATCATCTGCCACCGTACGACAGCAGGATGGGCCTGAAACCGCCTCAAGCCGCCTCTCCTCTCGGGAGAGACCTACTGATACCCCGATAGCTAAGAACCCTACGGACCCGACAGCCTACAAGCTAAGCGCGCTCCCCGGCCATGCAGAAAACGCATCCTCGATTGTGCTTGCCCAGGTCCTCGAATACTGTAACCAGATCTCTCCACTAAGCGAACCGACACTCCTTTTCGAGACAGCCCACCCCATACAAGGCTCTGCATTAAGACAGGCCCTCGGCAACGGTATCGCTAAAGCTATCCAAGGACATACCTACCCCGAAAAAGACCTTTCCCCTTAAGACATATGTCTCTTTCGCCGCGCTAAAGACGCAACCCCTAGAAAAGCTCCCCCAAACTGTTCCCGCAGTAGGGCAGCCAGACAAGAAACGGGTCATATGGGCCTCTAGGCTCACTCTCCAAGGAACTGCCGACAAACGCGTGATGATCAGACTAACAGCGAATCACCCAGCTCGAGACTTAGACCCTCAAGCCATACGGGAAAGGGTCTGCGCCCTACTACCAGACCCTACCTGGATCACCGATGTCAGGCACTGCCCCTTAGGCATTACCTTAGCCACCTCCTCCCTAGCCAACGCCGTAGCCGTGCTCTAAAGAGCCAGCCAACTCGAGACCTCCATAGGGGACTGCTATATCGAACGACAAGAGTCCTGGGTCACTTTCGTAGTCGGCCCAATCAAAAAGTCTACATTGCTTCGACGGAGAGAATGTCTCCCCAATCCCAGTCACAGACAATATGCTTCTCTCTGAAATACGCGGAACCGCACACCAGGCACCAATCACGCAATGTAACTGGACAAGAAAGTCCCTAGACCCTAGCCTCGAGGCAGGCTACGCCTGGGTCGGGGTCCAAGCCTCCGGAGCCCAACCTTTTCCCAAATAAACTACGTCTCTTTAGCCGTCCAGTAATGGTTAATAGAATTAAGAAGTCCCCTAAGATTCCCTCCTGTAATAGACGCCACGGCTTCCACATGGAGAGGAACTGCGCGGTCCCCTTACGCTGTCAGACCTGCAGCAAACTCGCCCATCCAGGCGAATGCCAATCCTCGCCCCAATGCTGTAACTGCTGCGGCACCCATCCTTCCTCTAATATAGAGTGCCCTGCTAGACCAAAAGTGGCCTCATGACAACTAGAACGTATCCCCCGTAGACAACTATGCAATATCCGCGAGGCAGGCAAGAATGCCTTCTCTCTATTACACCAACCCTCCACGCAAGAGACTCGTGAAACTAGCCCTCCCACCCGATGCCGTTCCTCTCCGTCAGCTTCGACTACCATTCTAAGCTCACAAGCTGATCAGGCAGGCTCTCCTACTCGAAGAAGCTCGAGTAATACCTTAAGCCAGAGCTCTTATGAGTACTAGACCATACCGAAACTCTACACTAACCATTTTAAAGCTAACGTAGGCAAACAACAGAACGCCCATGATATCGCCCTCTCACTCGCAGATGAGAAAGGGTGCGATATTATAGCAATTCAGGAACCATGGATTGCCACCGATCTCTCTACCCGTCTCTCAAAAAGCCATCCTTCATATATTCGCTTCATCCCCCTCTCGAACTGGCCCAAACTCCCCCGAGTTATCCTCTATATACGCCGCGACAGAGCCCTGGCACCCGTCCAAACCCTAGCAGACATATCCAGAGACCTACTCTGTGTCTCTATTAAAACCTCTAGACATAAAAGAGCTAATATCTACAATATCTATAACGCTCCTACTGGCTCTACAGACCCAGGCCAAGGCCTCCGGGACTTCCTCCACTTCCCTATAGATTCCAACCCTGCTATCGCCCCATGGCTCGTTTTAGGGGACTTCAATATTAGGCACGCAGATTGGGACTCTACGACTGGCCACAGGCCAAAAAACGGAGAGGACCTACTCAATCTAACTCTCTCACAAGGTCTACAACTTCTAAACCCAGCGGACAGCCCCACTCACCAAAGAGGGGAACCTTCGATCTGTCCTTCTGTCTAGCTAATGCAACCTGCCGTATAGCTCCAGGGTTACACTCCACCTCAGACCATGAGACTCTACACACCTCTATAACTAACCTCCAAAACAGACCTATAGCTGACAAGAAACCCAGCCTCGCAACATGCAATGTAGAACGCTTCCTACAGCTCCTCTCCCCACTTACCTCTCTAATATCCCCGAACGTCGAGGAAGAGGCCCTAGACCTTGTTAAGTCCCTTCAACAGGCACATTACGCTCCTGCACCTCCCCTCAAGGCGCCCAAGGCCACCGGGCCCCATGGTGGACAGACTCAGTTAGAGCTGCGAGACGCAACTTCCACCAGGCGCGCAGACTTGGCCTCTGCATTGAAGAACAACAACTCTTCCGTAAAGAAATTAGGAAGGCCAAGAGGGCCTGGAACCGAAAGCGGATCGAAGAAGCCTTATCTCTCCCAGAGGTATATCGGATTGTTAAATGCACAAATACCAACCCCAAGACCAATCCCACTAAAACGCCCAGACGGGACCTTAGAACAATCCCCCATGGGCAAATCAGCCCTACTCCGCGATACCCTTCTAGCTAGACAATTGGACGCAGAGGACATTCCCCCTGATACGCCGGTCGTCCCAGGACGAGATATCCAATGGGCACCTATTACTAAACTGAAGCCTTTAGCGCTACCTGGCAAACCCCTAGTACCTCCCCAGGCGCTGACAGAGTCCCAGCTAGATTTCGGAAAGCTGCCTGGCCGGCCCTAGGAGAACGCATCCCACAACTCTTCCAAAACTGTATCGATCAAGGAATACATCCGCAAGCGTTTAAAGAGGCAGAGGTTGTTATTATACCAAAAGTAGGAAAGCGGGATCGTACCCTCCCAAAATCCTACCGCCCAATCGCGCTTCTCTCTTGCCTTGGAAAAGGACTCGAACGTCTCCTTGCCAAACGACTCTCTTACCTCGCTATACGCTAACAGATTCTAGGAAAAGACTAATGTAGTGCAGTCCAGCGCCGCTCAGCAACGGATCTTACCACAGCACTAGCCTGCGATGTGCAAGAACTCTGGAATCAGAAAAGACTTGCCGGAATCATAACACCAGATGTTAAAGGCGCCTTCGACGGGGTCCTGCGAAACCGCCTAGTAACCCGACTTAGGGAGCAGGGCTGGCCCACCTGCGTTACCAATTGGGTCAAATCCTTCCTTCTCCAAAGATCCGCTAGAATCCACCTAGACAACGTCCAGTCAGACGCCTTCCCTATTCTCTGCGGACTCCCACAGAGCTCTCCAGTCTCTCCTATCCTCTTCCTACTCTATCTTAAGCCTCTCCTCCGGCTCTCCGAGGGCCGCTTCGGATACGCCGATGACATAGCGATTCTAAAAAGCAGAAGAGACCTAGAGGAAGTAGCAGATAAACTACAAAACGCTCTAAAGAGCACACTGGACTGGAGTATCGATAACGGTATTCGCTTCGACTCAGATAAAACAGAACTATAATATCTACATAGAAAAAGAAACTATACTG
>JAFEJD010004612.1:430-20853 GCA_018296065.1 Blastomyces percursus
TCCCGAGAGGTGCGATCAGTGCCATCACACTTTGTCTTTAGTCTTATTGAATGAGTCAGAAAACTCCAGCATTGGAGTCTTCTCAACCTTGGTGCCTTTGGTGTATTTGTATGCTTTGAAGACCTCTTTTCCTTGGGCGTTGGCCAAGAAGTCATTCCAGCAACTTGTGCTCTTTGCCAGTGCAAGAAATGGCGTGAATAACCGCGGTGCATCTCTCCCGACTGGCCGCAGATAGGCAAGGCACCTGAACCCTCTGTGCATGGCTGGACTTACCAGCTGACCCATTTATTGCAGCTATGACATCAACATCCTGCTCGATCTGCTCCCGACCTTTCTACCTTCCCTTCCGTTGGGGTGATACATGCACTCATACCTTTTGCCTCAAATGCTTGTGGCGCCATCTGGCAAATGTCGACCCTGACTCGCATGACAACCCGATTGCGGCATGCCCATACTGCCGAGCCAGAGAATACAAGTTCACATACGATGAGGACATGGAGGAATACATGAAAGACCAGGGAATCACACATGACCGTACTTTAGAAGAGCAACAGACACTACACCTCCAGCTTATCCACATCAACCTCTCGGGAATAAACGACGCATACTTGATCCAGGAACTAGACGATGAGTACAACAGGGCGGTTGCAAATGAGGGTGGTTGTGTGGATACCGCACCAACTCAAGCTTCAGCAGTGATCGCTGCCACTATCCTAGCTGAGCTGGATGAACTCGCGACTGTACCACAGACCCGTGATCCCAATAAGGACGAGATGACCCAGAAGATTGTGGCGATGTTGACTCTGCGGGATCATATCCCGATCAGGAAAGTGCGGCTATACAGAGAGCTTCGCGGTGTGCATTTCTGTCTTGACAGCACACAGGCCATGCTGGAGTATTCATTCCCAGAATATCAACTGTGGTAGTGGCGGCGAATGGCTTGAGTTGAAGTAAAGGAGATGAAGACGCTTGAGGAAATCTTGCCTTCTGATAAATTGAAAATCGGAGCTCTGTTCATAGACAATATTGAACCCTACTTTAGGCTCCCTTGCACCGATTCCCTCCAGGACAGAACAAAAATGCCATCTTCATTGTCGTCTTCATCATTCGCGTCCGCCTTTTCCCACACAAGTAGATTCAAGATCGATTCTCGTCCTAGCCACGTCAATTAGAAGACATCAGTGCTACGCTCAATGACAATTCTTGCTCCAGGCACGTCAATTTTGACCCCGTGCAGCCAGAGAGGAATTGAAGGAAAAGCGAGGCTGCTACATTGCTGCTCTGGAGGATTATATTGGGGATTCTGGCTGTAAAATCGATCAGAATGAAGGACATGTCAAACAAAAGAAAATCTTTGTTACAGAGATAAGAAATTTCAATGGGCCATGTTTTCTAAACAATGGCCCCCAACACCCATCAAGTTGCCAAAAACTGGCTTAGCATGAGTATAAAATAGATGAGTTTGCGCATTGCAAGGAGTTTGCTTAAGGATGTAAAGTAAGCATTATTGCTAACCAACAAAGGAGGGAATGGGTTTTAATATAAATACCTTTGAACTTCAAAAGACTGATAGTGATCAAAAATAGCTGGGAATCCCTATGGGTGAGACAGCAAACTAGCAAACTAGAGAAAGCGAGAGTCTTTCCATCTTTCCATCTTTCCGGCTTTCCATTTTTTTAATCTTTGATTTCCGACGATTCTCATTCATATAGCCTCTTTCATAATGAAATGCATGAGATGTGACAGGTCCATTGGGACCTGTCACTCCTGGATGAACACCAAAGTATTAAACTATCAAACCACAATCTCATCCATGGATTCGCAGCAGCATGTAGAGATTCTTGACCTCCCAGTTTTATCATGCGGAGGTAGGCGCGACCTGCAACTTCCCAGAGCGCCTGTTCTCGTGGTGGAGACGCCCGCTCCGTTTCCATAGTACGGAAACGGAGCGGGCGTATGGAGTTTGTGGAGTTTGTGGCCGGGGAGAAGACAAAAGGTCTGGGTTGGCTCTGCTGACAGGATTCGGGCTCTCTCTCATCGCCGGTGGGCAAGAGCTCTTACAGGGTGTGTTGGCAAGATCATCTGCGGATATTAATACAATGTGGTTTCACGGAGGCCCACGCCCTACACTAGAGGAAGGTGACACCTTGTAAGTCTCAGAGAGCAAAAACAGAATTAAAATTTTGGTGTAGTTTTCCGAAATACGACTAACTAGTAACAAATTTTGAAGATAAATAAACCCATTGTGATGCTGCTTTGGTGCTTGGGAATGTTTCCTCCCTTACTCTACCATAAACTCTCAATTGTTTCTTATTGCGACTTTTCTTGTTTTGGGAGTCCCTCAAATATCATAGCCTTCAGGGATGGAATCAGCTGGTTGGTCCTCATCAACATACGAGCCAGGATCCAGCTCAGCGTGAATATCTTCTTCAGCGGGCAATTCCAGCTCTCCATGCCTCGCAACTTCAATGGAAGGGAAATATTCATGGGATGTCTCTGGCTCCCGGTCATTCTTGATCTGCATCCTCGACGCCACCTGCTTCCTTGGAATAGCTTTGCTCGTGTGTCGCTTGGGCTTCAAATAGTTCTCAGATGTCATTCGCCGAGGAGGAGGGTAACATTTATCCTTTCATCAATTAGTTCAGAACTAGCAAAAGCACATCACACATACAAGATCTTTATCTGAAGGTGGGAAGCTCTCTGTTGAACATGGATCCACAGTGAACTTCACAACAGAGTAGTTCTGTACGTTTTCGCTCAAGCGGTCAGCTAGTTATCAGAAGATAAACATTGCCATCGCATTCAGTGCAATATTCTCGAAGTTTGCTAGTTAATGTCTTCTTTTGTCGTCGTCGGTTTTGCTGCAGCCTAGCTCGGTCACATTGAGATTGTGTTTTGGTCATGCTTTCTTTAGTGATATTGGGTGACATTGCTCATATATGGGTTTTCTGGAAAAGGTCAGTTGAAGCCTGTCGGATAAATGAGAACGGTCAGCAGGATCAACAGCCATTACCTTATCCACTTTCCACTCATTCCATTCGTAGACGTGGAAGGTAACGGTAGCTGGTTAATAATAGAGCTGGAATTTATACCTCTTAAGGCAGGATGATCCTAGCTGAAAATAGTGTCAGGGTGACTGTTTTTGGATCCCACCACCCTCTGGCCACATTTTTCTTGAAGCTGCCACGCAAAATATTATGGTGGCCTTTAGCACTGAAACCATGGCGACTGGCATTCACTGAGTGATTGGCCGCTGGGTGATTGTTCGCGTAATACATTGCAGCATGCATTTATGGATTTCGAGCTTTCAAGCTTTCCAGCTTTTGAGCTTTTGAGCTTTCTAACTTCAGGAGCATGCTGTGGGGGCACCGCCTTCCATACTTTTCTTGGAACCAAAATAGAAGGAACGAAAGTTTTGGATGCCACTGCGCGCCAAAATTGGAGCAAAGAAGCCAATTCTGGCCTTTCTGGCATGCACGCAGTGGGCTAACATCAATGATCGGACATGTCATGCTTTTGCCGGTCTCTTTTCAGCGAGGCGCAATAACAGGTTTTGGCTGTGAACCGGGAAAAAGGAGGCGGCACAGCGTGAGGGGGAAATTGGAAAGCAAAAGGAAATGAGAATCAAAGAAGGAATGGAAGCAGATTCCGTTATTGAAGCAGCGAGGGCATCATGATTCCCTATATTGGTAGCAGGGGCGGCGTTGCGGCTCCTTTCCCGAATATGCATGCTATACCGAAAATGGGAATTAGGCGTGGTCAGAGAGTTACGGAGTACTCCGTAATCCGTACAGTACAGTTCATGCAAATCCATTCTTCCTGACTCCCCCAACTCAATTGATCCTCCCCTCCAACATAGAGAGGGAGGGAATAAAGCGCAGGGAAATAAACATCATAACGAAACAAAGGAAAAATAAAAAATAAAGAAAAGAACAGGAATTCGTCATGCCACCCTTTTCGGTAACTCCCGCTCCCCCAAATATTGATATCCCCCCCCAAATCAAAGTCCACAAGCTAACACCGCAAATCCAGCGTCTCATCCGCTTCCTCTCCAAAGATGGCCGGATCTACTATGGCGACCCTCTGCTCTCTACCAATACCACTGACATATCCCACGCCACCACCGCCCGCCTCATCACTGGCGACATCTTCCGCTCCCCAACCCTAACCAGCACCACAAAACCCATCTCCCGCCTGCTCTCCCCGCTCGCCCAGGCCGATATATCTACCATCCGCTGTCTTGGCCTCAACTATGCCCAACACGCCGCCGAAACAAACATGCCCGTCCCCAAATACCCCATTCTTTTCTATAAACCGCCCGCGGCCCTTGCGGGGCCTGGCGATGACATACCCGTCCCCAGCATCGCGCAGGAGTGTCCCGGTGTGGATTATGAGTGCGAGTTGGTGATTGTCATGGGGAAGCAGTGTCGAGATGTATCTGAGGAGGACGCACTGCAGTATGTCTTGGGCTACACCGTGGGGAACGATGTGTCACATCGGGAGTGGCAGTTGAAGCGCGGGGGCGGTCAGTGGGGGATTGGGAAGGGTTTTGATGGGTGGGCGCCGGTCGGGCCTGGGATTGTGACGACAGAGGTGCTGGGGGATGCGGAGAATTTGGGCATTGAGACGAGGTTGAATGGCGTGGTTGTGCAAAAGAGTTCGACCCGTGATATGATCTTCGGCGTGAAGCGGACCGTTGCTTTGTTGTCAAAGGGGTGTACGTTGGGGCCGGGCGATTTGATTTTTACGGGGACGTAAGTATTTATTTCTTTTCTCTATGTTTATATAATTACCTTTTTCAGTGTGGTTGGTTGTGCAGTGTGGTTGGTTGTGTTTTGCTAACTTCGTTTTCCTGCTGGTATCCAGACCTCAGGGGGTCGGCATGGGCAGGAACCCGCCGCTATGGCTGAAGCATGGCGATAAGGTTGAGGTATCACTCGAAGGCGTGGGCACCTGTGAAAACATGGTTGTTTTCGAGGGGAATTCCGCTAACTTGTAGATTATGACGATGTGGATGACTCTTATCAAGGTAATATTTAATTGGGGAAATCCACGATGAGGCAAGTCCAGTTACAACTGGCCGCAGTCATTGTCACTGCTGTAGAGGAATTTATGGTCTAAGATGTTTAGCTCTGGTAAAGGGCATCAATAGATTTAGAGACGGCACATATACCCGGATAGAACGAGGCCAGATGAAGCTTCTTTAAAACGCATACGCAACAGCTTTGAATTAAATGCGAAATCAACATCTTTAAGGAAATACAAACAAAAACCTCTCCAACCCCCATCCCTGCCATCATCATCCCATCGACCCCGACATATCAATTAATTCAATTCGTCGTCCCGCTATACCCTCTAATGCCCTCTGCAAACGCCCAACTCTGGTTCTCCAACTGTTCATTCTCCTTGAGTTCTACCCCATCCTTTTTCACCACTGCAATCGAATACCGATCCGTACTCCTTGCATCGCGATAAAATAGCACCTTCATACATTCTTGTAGCGCCTTAACTGCATGTTCCTCTTTAATATCCTCCAGCGGAGTCTCCTCCGGAAACAGTCTTCGCAACACTGGGATGGCCAGATGTGCTCCGAACCCCGTAGCCAGGTGCGGTGCAGAGTACGTGTTACCCAGCAGATCAACGGAGCTGAGAAATGGTTTGTCCTCGCCATCAAAGCCTGCTACGAGCAGCATGTTCCACAGGGGGTTGAATTCGGATCGTCGCCTGTACATCACTTTCGATAGGTAGGTGTGTAAATTCTGCGCGTTGAGGGAATGGCCATAAGTTGAGTAGTTTTCTTCGATGTCAAGGAAGGTTAGGAGGCGGTCGATGTATTGCATATCAGACACGTCACCGCCGAAGCCGATCACAGCGGCGTTGTCGAAGGGGCGTAGGCGTTTAATGTCCGTGAACTTTGCAAGGGAGCCGTAGGAGGCTAACGCAATGTCAGATTAGGCATATTTCAATGTGCCAATGGGGGTGAATAAATGGCAGTATGGAGCTGTCGTACCCAAATTATCTGCTGCGATAGCTACGCCGCCATTAAACTTGACGGCAATTACTGATGTACCTGTTACAGCTGGTGACTGTGTATGCGTCTGGGGAGCTGAAGTTTGAAGATATGAATGGTTGTAAGAACCGTAGACATCGTTCCTAGGCTATGGACGTGTGAGAAGCGCAGTTAGTTCCTGCATTCAACATGGTACAGCGGACGACGGGGGAAGCTCACTCGGCCCCATGCTTGAGGAAAGTGGTTCATCGTTGGTGGAACTCGAACTGTAACTGTGGATAAAACGAATGGAGGCTATTAGATGTTTGTTTGAATTGTAGAGAGCCAGAGACTGTAGTCGAGGGATAGATAGTTGTAGATACGGCGTTAGATCTGTCGTTGGAAATCAGCCAAGGTGGTTGCGTTCTGTCCAAAGGAGCTCCGTCAGCAAGCGCCGCGCTTATTAATGCAGAGCTTGCCGCGTCTAATCCCGGCAACACACATCAGAATCGCGCACATTACTTTAAATATTTGAGACTTATAAAGTGAAAAAAAGATATAAAAATCATATGACAGTTGAGATCCTTGCATTTAGTTCGTAGCCCATTATAGTCCTGTAATTCTCTCGGAAAGTCGTCCCTGTGCACCAAACGCCGTTTAGATTGGAATTTATACAAAGCGCTTATAAAAGATCGCCCAAGCCCACACATAATTCAAGATCTCCCCCTAAAAAAAATGAAATGGAGTAGCAAAATATATCTGATGTAAAGGTAGCCTATCATCTAGACCGTGATCGCTTCCTCCTTGGTCGCCGCTCCAAATCCGCCGTCCGTTTCCCCCGATCCCGGTCGGTATTCATCGGCAAGCTTGTCCTTTCACTACTCAGGCCCGCCATAACTCTTTCGGCAGCGCTAGGTCTCACCATCGCGTTGGATGGTGTACCCGTCCGACTCGAGCCTCCCGACGCCCCACCACCGCCTCCAGAGACAAATTCTATAACCTCCCGTGGACCAGACGCTTTCTTCTCTTCAATCTTCCGCCGTATCTCCTGCTGACTTTTGAGCAACTGCTCCTTATACCCCCATGGCGGCAGCGTCGTTACAGGGTCCCACAGATCTTTAGGCAGGGAGGTGGCGTATTGCAGCTGTGCATCGATGCCAGCGTGCTCCATCAATTTAGTGAGTAGGCTAGGGTTTCGCAGGGAGGAGGAACTGGCGAGTTTCTCATTGAAGTGGACACCTTGTCTCTTTAGAGAGAGGAAATGGATAAATTTCTGGTTCGCGACTGGGTTTGGGGAGCCGGGTGGCGAGGGTGGGATATCGAGGTTGGGGATCGCGGGGAGAGTCATGTCACGGAGTAAGGAGCGGTTTGTGGAAAATGGTGAGAGTTTCTGAGATGGTAGTTGGGGACCAATATTATTATCGTTCGCGGGAGATGGGGACCCAGGAGGTCGAAAAGGTCCAATTAGTGGTCCGTCGGCTTTTTCCACTCCGGCAGTGGCTGCTGGGATGGGTTCTTGAGAGTCAGCGCTTCCTTTTTCTGACCATTATTAGATATACTAATATATAATTTGGTGGAACATTATTTATAGATAGAGCATACCGGCAAGTTGAGCTGGTATCTCTGTGGATGATTCCGCTGGTTGCTGCATTGATGCAAGTTAGGACGGTTGACCGGCCGGCACTACAAGTTCAGGGCGGCGCACCGATGTCTTCTGAGCTTTGAATGGAGGGCTGCTTTCGGCCTCATCCTCGCTGCTGCTTCCATATGCCGTCAGTCCCAGCATGGTATCTCTGTCCGACAACCCGAGCGCGGAGCGGGCGAGTCCTTCAAGAGCTGATGTTGGGCTTGCCTGATTGATCTATGGCCAGAAGTTATCTAGAGTTCAAAATAAGCGCGCGGCTATTTATTGGTGCACTTGAGCTTGTTCCAAAGCATAGTCATGTTCCAGGTGTAAACAACTGGATAAACTAGGGCGCCTTAAATTATACACACTTTAGAGACTTATACCTAGGATGATACGTGATTTATTATAATACGTAATCTACTTTCGAAATATTCGCTGGGTGGTGAGATATACGGTGCGTTAAGTTAATCTAGATCAATCCACAACGAACATAGGTATACGACAAAAGGGTCATGAAATATATTGAGTAGTTACTGCATCTATGCAAATACAAAAAATAAAAATGAAAGTAATTAAATATACAGCTAATTCTTGAACACTGGAAATTTCCTCCAGTGGACGGACAACCCCTCGTGCACTTAAAATCCTCTATAAATTCATCATTCATCCAACGACAAAAAGAAGCAGAAGTTGGGAACTTTCTAAAGGAATGATATTAAACTAACGTCTGTACTGCGTGTATATACATTATTCTTCTTCCAGCTAGGCTTTTTAGCTTCAACAAGTCCTGGATCTGTCTAAACCAACTACCTGGCTATTGTGGTTTCTTGATGGCGCTAAACCGATGATCCGGATGGATCTCATTAGCATCTTTGTGACAAAACTGGCAAAGGTCGAAGTTATTGCACTCGCGGCATTTATACCGTATACCGTAAACAGTCTGCAGTGACTCGTCAGTACGCATCTTTGCTGTAGCACATAGAATCGACGTTTTCGTCCTAGGACAAAAGTGGACTTACATCCGAGCATTGATCACATTTGACGCCGTAGTGCCGAACAAGTTTGATGGCATTGAACCCGTGGTCTCTGTGAGCCGAATCGGCTTCCTTGCAAGCCGTGCAGTAGTCAAAGTCAGGGCATACGCGGCATGAATACCGGCGGCCAAAGATATTCTATTCGCCTCTTTATTAGCATGAGCTTTGTTGCAGGATGAATTACTCAACAAGCCAAAGTACAGCTATTTTATTTAACTTACCAGATTACAGCCGTCACAAATGGTGTCTTTGTGCCATGCTGCTTCTTCTGCAAATTCAATGTGGACGACCCATATCCGCTTCTCATCGACCGTGTCTGCTTGGACAAGTATTCTGACCCACGGATCTTCCACGTGAAGGCCGGAAAGTCTATTTCCCTTGTGAACGCCTTCAAGTTTCGGATCCATCCAGTCTGTACCCATCATGACATCGAAATCTTCCATAGTCGGAGTCCCAAAAGTGTTGCGTGCATATCGGTGGCCTCCAAACTGAACTACGGGGTTGAACATGGAATCAAAGCCCAGTTTTAGGTTCTCCGTGCGGCCAGACTTCATCTTGTACCGGATAATTGCAGCAGTCCCGCGCTGTCCTGTGGGGATCAAAATGAGCCGTTCATCGTCAACCCATTCGTTCCAGGACATGACGTCAAATTCAGCTCCTGCCCTGGTATCACGCGCTGGGAAATGGCGGAGCCAGAATCCATACATATTCTCTCGCCCCCTCTGCTTTCCCGAAATCGCCTGCCTCGCATAGATCCGCCGGTATTCACATTTCGAGGCGAGTTTTGCGTCAAATTCGGTCAGGCCCTCACCGTCTACCGTTACTCTCGCATATTGGTTCTCTTCCGGGAGGAAGATCACGAATATGCCTAGGCGTTTCATTTTACTCGATCGTTGGGTATCTAGAGCAACGAAATATGTTTCCATTGCCCATGGCAACATCGGGACTTCTATCGAAAGGCCCTTATTGGTAACAGAATATGGGGAGCGGTTCCAAGGCGATGGCGATGGAACTATGTCGGCGCTCTCTGCAAAGTCTGCCGGTGATTTTGCGAACAGTCCATGGTATGTTTGACGGTCGGATATTTTCCAGGCAAACAGCGTCTGGTCGTCTGACTGTTTCATTATTTCCTCCTGTAGCCGGATGAACGCCTTTTCCTTTTCACCGTAGAGAATGGGCATGTTGATATCAAATAATTTAAGAAGGCTGTATGAGATATCCTCCACTTTGGTCGTGGTTCTATGAGATGCCCACGACATCCGTTGTGCAATGCTAAAATCCTGGGGAGCCAGTGCGCGGGTGAGAACGGTCACTGGAATTCGCGTAATTGCAGATATTTCGTCCTTTAAATCCACTTTCGAACCCAGAGTCTGCCATTCAGCGTTGAAAAATTGCACATTGGCCGGAGCGATAAGCTCTTGCAGCGTCCAGCCCCTCGTAAACCAGACACTGGAATGAAAACTTGAGTCTTCCGTGACCGATGATTCCATCACGTCATTGAGGTAAACATAACAGACCTCTGCGCATCGGTACCATTCGTACATGGAGTTGATGGATTCAGACAGCTCTGCGCTGCTGGACTTGTCAATGCAGCAGGTATCTACCCACACATAGTCCACCCCGTTCCTAAGTGCCTGGGCGCAAGTATCGAACAATTTCCTAAACCGAGGTCCCGTAAATTCTGGTGATGCTTCAAGCTCCTGAAAAATCACTTCTTCGGCCTGCCATCTATGGGAAAGAATGGCGTATGGCGGAATGCGGTCGTCCGGGAATTCTTCCAGTTGATGGGTTTTGGCGTTAAGAAGACGCATGGCAATTGTAGATTTAGTGCGATGGAGAGCTTTCCAATATCTGGTGAAATATTTATATCAAGTGAATGGATGTGCACGTTCGTATGAATACTCTTAGATTCAGCGTAGTTATTTTGGCGACGACCAGAAACAGCTCGCCATGAGAAACACTCCCTTCCGCAGATTTTCCACCACTTTTGAAATACGAAATCGCCATGTACGGAGTATGCCTTGCCCATTGACTAGGCTATTTCTGGCTAAGAGAAAAGCCAGCCCATGCGAGAAATGAGAGTAGCGTCCTGCCTGTGCTTGCTGGTTAGTCGTATTTAACTGCACAGAGACATTCAACACTTGAACTCCACAGTTATCAGTTGAAGGGAGAATGAAAAGTGTGTTCCGTTTGTTGATATCAGGTCGTTAGGGTTCATATACCCAATCAGGGTTAACTAGCGCCGTACAAGTCCCATGTCCTTCAAACTTCGAACATGTTTTCTGGCCTTGCTGGCTCTCAATTTCTTTATTTTATACAGTATTATAAGCAAGTGAACACTTCGACCGGCCTGTGATTACTTTGCGCCCAACGCTCAGATATTCGTTAAATATACAGGTACCCAGAGATCAGGAAACGGGCTTCAGCCTTCAAAGTAACCGCACAGCCTCTAGCTCCTCTTTGTTGCTCTTCTCAAATGCAAGTTTAAAATCTTGCGCCGGTACATAGTCACCCCTGTACACCCAGTTTGAAGCCGGCATTTTCCCAATCAATGATACCGCAGAGCCGTCCACGCTGAACAAACAGGTTCGATAAATCTAAGGTCTGAGTGAATAAAACAGATCTCGTGTTGCTTCTTATAACTTATAGATGCGAGAGATGGGTTTCTTTTCTAATACTCTCAAGACCCTCTGTCAAATCGTCTTGGAATTCCGGTTTGGAGGTGTCCCAGTGCGATGGGTCTGTAATTGGGCCACCAAGAGTAACACATATTAAAGGCTTCCGGGCATAATCATTCTTTATTTTGGCGATACTGTGAAACTTAGCTACCGACATCTATTGCTAGTTGACGCCGTTCTTCATACGTCATTCTGTATACTCGATCAGCATCAACACCAGGTACCACTGTCATCAACAGGAAGTTGTTGTTTGCTATACTATCCGTCGCAAAATCGATTAGTTTTGGGCTGTTATTGATGTATGTTTCTCAATGAGATGTATTAGAAGAGACGATATCATGCACACCTACAAGTGTGTCAGAATAAAACTCGGAGCAAACATAAGAGGATTTAATAATGAGCCATCATACTTTTCCATGTTACAGATATTAGGTCCTCTTTGATGCTCTGCAAGGAATCAGGAATCACCATTGGCCGGCATGCCGAAAAGAACTGGAATTAGTTCTTACACCGGAGAAATGAAATTCAAAGCAACTATCTCAAACGGACAAAGTTTGGAATCCATGGGTTGCGGTGTGCTGTTGTCCACGCGCACGCTCCACGATGGGTGTGGTGGCGGCGCAGTTCATCGCTAAAGCCTAAAACAGTTTAACTATGACACAACTAACTACATGCCTCTTACGGAGCCTAGGAACTAAATATGTGACAGGGAATACATGTACATGTACATGTACTAACAAGATACCAACACATACAGCGCACATATAATTTCCAGCACACAAAAAATATGTCAAGGCATACATACTTGATGGAAGAGTAAGAATAAAAATTAAAATAATTCAGGGAGAGATATTTTGACTCAGTAGCGCCAACCATTGTAGTTTAGTTGACTGGAACTGACTCGGTTCAACGAACTTGTTGGTAAATCTCGCATGCTCTACATACAGTCTTTAGATGGTGGCTTAAAATTACCAAACACGATGGAAAAAAGTGCAAATATACAGGCGCACTAATTATTGACCGACAGCGGAAATGAGAATAATAGACAGGCAAAAATTGCCTTAGACCAGGGTAGGCGAAGGAGAAAAAGGAGTATATGAATGATTGTGCATGCAATTTAAAGCCTTGATAGCGGTGGTACTGTAGTCCGCGATTCTCATGACCAAAGAAAGCAAACCCTCAAAGTAATGATCCTCTTCATACATAGGATGTATTCCGGTGGTAAATGTCTATTTGCAACAAAGCATGCGCTAGGAGCGCAACAGGAATCAGTCCTAGGAAAGAGTCTTTCAAATAGATCAATATGGTCTTTTTGGAGAGCTTGCCTCTAGAGAGGAGGGGTCCAATGGTTTCAATCCCCGCGTAGGAGCGCCCTCATTTCCGACCAGTGTTGCATGGATAACCAAACGGTGGACTACCATGAGATGACACACCTCTCATGGCAAAATTATAGTACCCCGCAGCCTATAATGTTTTTCAACATCAGGCCCTCGCTGTTCACCCTGTAACTGCAGGAGTTCGAGAGCAATGCCTCTAGTGCTTCAACATAGCTGGGTGTGATTTGAGACATGCAGAAGTCTGCCACTTCGGCAAGATATGCATTCAGTATATGACATTGTGCATCACCCATGCCTTGTCCCTTAAAAAAAGTGCTACCGTTGAGCCCATAAGGCTGGGCAGTTAGCTGCATAGCTGGCTGTACCATAATCTGAATAACAAGAAAGGACTTTTTGATTATTTTATTTTCTTTTCCTTTTCTGGCCGGCATCTTGAAGAGTGGAATCAGGCATGGATGGAATGGATGGAAGAAGAGAAACAGCCGGAGGTGGATGACATAAGCACAAGGCAGCCGGAATCACGTAAGCGGTCAAAGCAAGAGCTCAACGATTCAGCTTCATCAGACAGCAGACAACCTACATTCTCTCTAGTTAATATCTATTTTCTTAGCTTTGTTGTTGTACAATATTATAACCTCTTTCCCGTAATCGTCCCCATTCTGCCTCCGAAATGACTTCCCTTCTAAATCATCCCTCGTCCCATGCCGAAACCATAGGTTATTCATTCGCGGAACCACAAGTAACCGCCAGACCCAAGCAACATCATGGCTTCAACCCGTATGCTTCCCTTTTTTAGCTCTCTTCTTAATGGAAGTCCATAACATACCGAAAACAAGCTTATGAACCGCTATCTGAAATCCCTTTCCCTCCAGATACACCGACAACGGCGGCTCAACACTCGGCATCGCAGGCAAAGACTACGCAATCCTAGCAGGTGACACGCGTTCCGTCTCCGGCTACAACATCAACACCCGCTACGCACCCAAGCTCTTCAAAATCGGCGAAGACAATGAAGGCGGCGAAGGTGCCCACCTCGTCCTATCAGTCGTCGGTTTCGCAGCAGACGGCCGCGCCCTCAAAGACCGCCTTGACGCCATTGTGAAAATGTACAAGTACAGGCATGGCAAGCCCATGTCCGTGAAAGCTTGTGCACAGCGCCTGGCTACCATGCTTTACTCGAAACGCTTTTTCCCCTACTATGTGCACGCGATCCTGGCTGGTATTGATGAGGAGGGCAAGGGTGCGTTGTACAGCTACGATCCCGTTGGCTCATATGAGAGGGAGTATTGTAGGGCGGCAGGGGCGGCGGCGAGCTTGATTATGCCATTCTTGGATAATCAGGTTAATTTTAAGAATCAATTTATTCCAGGATCTGGGGAGGGGGACGCGATGGATAAACAGCCCCGAGAGTCTGTGCCACCTCCGAGGGATGTTGCGTTGCAGCTGGTCAATGATGCGTTTACGAGTGCAGTGGAGAGACATATTGAGGTTGGTGATGGATTGCAGGTTATGGTGATTACGACAGAGGGGATACAGGAGATTCACCATCCGTTGAAGAAGGATTAGTTGGCGGTTTTCTAGAGCGCTTCGCTTTTGTTTTCTCCCCTCCGCTGGCTTTCTTTTGTGATTTGCCCAACAAACGTTTAGTACAACGCGATTTCCTTTATAAGGTCATGATAAAATAATCGATATGATTCATAAAAACGTTGCTTTTGTTAATCCGATTTCGTTAAATCCAATTCCCATGTAATCCTATCATTTCCTTCTTGCATACCGGCAAGCTAGCTAAATATCAAGATATCAAGGTAAAAGTGAAACTCCAAAACACCATTGCTATGCCATTTTAGGTATCGTTTCTAAGATCCACTCACTCAAAACCGCTCTTTCATCCGCGATGCCACAGTTCGTAAGTTTCCATAGACCTTGCCCTGTATGGGACCAAACACATCAGCATATACATAGAATAGACTTTAAATCAATTATGCAAAGAAGGCGTTTAAAAGCACTTACCGGCGGACTTCCCAAAATCAAACTAACGATCGCCTCCCTCGCAACGTGAATATTCTGAAACCCGCCCAGAATATGGATCTTTTGATCCGCAAGCACCACACGTGTCCGACTGGCATTCTCAATCGCAAACTTCGTCTTGCCATCTTTCCCCGCAATTCGCCCAACCGCGCGCCCCAAATGCTCGCCCCCAAGCGTCTTTACATCCTTAATCTCAAACGTCTCGATATACAAATCATCCAGCCGCAGCAGCGCAATGGCATCATCGACATCAAACCCAAGTGTGAACGCTTTCACAAAGTCCTCGCCCTTCTGCAGCGCGCCGATGTCAGTCGTGTGTTTTGACGTGCGCAGCTCGACGGAGCGGTTTTTGATGTTCATGCGCACTTGAAGTTTGAGGTGTTCGACGAGGGGTGGGTAGATCTTGGGCCATGTGGCTTTGAGCGGGGTCATGCGGTGTGGAGGGACAGGAACTTTGCGGGTTTCTACGCGATAGGCGCCTTGAGATGGAGTTGCGGGAGTGAAGACGGGACGACCTTCAAGGTCGATTTGCATTTCTGTATCTTCTTGGTTTGATTCAAGGGGGGGTTGTTTAGCTTGTGAAGAGGGTTCTGTCGGCGGAGCGGCGTTTGTGTCGATTAGGATGTCTTCCTCATCTGTATTTTTTCCCCTTCGTTAGTATCTTGCATCTCTTGTCTATGGGGCTGCGGCAAATATATTGTGCCAGACTACGTACGTCGAGGGGCGTTTTGAGATGCTGAAACGGGTGTCTGATTAGTATTTGTGCCCTCCTCTGGGTGCCTGATCCGCGCGGTTGGTGCAGGCATTTTGCAAGTACTGTAGTAGCCGTACACAGAGCGAATATAAGTTTGGATATATATAGGGTTTAGTAATGTAAATATAGAATTAAAAAGGCTGTCTGATTCCGTCTTACAGGCATAGCATAGGTTATATCGTTATCGTCGATTGACGCCGAAAAATAAAATAAGAAAATGTGGGAAAACGGCCATCGGATGCAAACCAGACAAACACCTCACCAATGATTTCATGGTTTTTTACTTCGATTTAATATTTCAACTTTCACAGAACTTGGAAGAGGATTTCAATCAGCAACACTCTCCGCTTCATCCCAAGACGCTGACACTCTTCCGATAGCCAAAGAGTGTGCCAGGATGACCCGAAAATTATGTCCGGCCACATAGGACGACGATTGTACGCGAACATCTGCAAACGAGCACATCCCCTCATCTTCCACGCCGAGCAATCCTCCGCCTCTGCCTGGTCAGCTTTTATTACTGGCGCCACAAGACCATCAAATGCCGCCCAGGGCTTGTTTCGGGGAAATTGGTCAAGGACGTTTTCATACTACTCCCCCAAAAATGCTAAGCAGATCACTAGACGCTTCGCTTCCGGCGGCTTCTTGGTCCTGGGTACATCGCCAGCGTCCAATGCGGTAGAATCCGGCGCGTCATGCGCTATCTCCTCTTCGGAAAAGATAATAATATGTCATCACGGAAGCGCGGGGTACGTGGATAGATGCAGACTAGAGAGTTTGGCCAGAGGTGCTTGGAGAAGAAGTATCAATACGTCCTCGAAGGGCAACGATGATGTGCAACCGTCCACCAGCTCCACTTCCTCTCAAACCACCAATACCACACAGCGCCCGACAACGCTCCCATCCGATGAAGCTGAGACCTCTAATCGGCAACCTGAAATACCCCTTGAATCCGAGTCGAAGTTTACGTCTGACCCCGCGCTATTATCGTCACACTCGAGCGGCAAGAGTGTCCATGGAAAGGCGCACGCTGGTGGTAGTTCTACAACGACCAACCATTTCACCGACCGATTGCCCCATCGACCAACTAAAGAGGAATTACTGGCCGCTGCGACGGGGTTTTGGTCGAGGCTAAAAGTGCGCTTTAAGTGGTTCTCTATACGGAGTATCCGGCCCTTTAATGTAGATGATATTGGTGCTTTCTTTTCTTGGATTCTTCTTGGACATGTCCTGTGGGTTATTCTGGGAACCACGACCTTTTTCTCCTTACTTATATTGGCCATTAATACGGTTTTCGCTCAAGGTTGGTTTTGTTCCATTTTTGCTTCATCCCTGAATCTCTGTTTGTGTAATAATAGTCACACTAACTGTTGGATAAGAAACCTTGGCCAGATGGATTGGCAACTATTTGACCAAATCGTCGGGACTCACCGTTGTTTTCGAATCTGCCATCGTACCTAAATGGAAAGATGGCGTTATCACGTTCAAAAATGTCTTCGTTTCAAGACGCCCAGGCCAAGGTGCTGGGAACGTGACCAAAGGTTCATCTAAAACCGCAGCTGAAACTGCTGCAATTGCAGCGCTAAGGGATAAGCTCTCGGACGTGGAGGAGGAGGAGGAAGATACGAACTATACCCAGTTTGATGTATCGATAAACACGGTCAACGTTACTCTATCATTTACCAAATGGTTCAATGGCAAAGGCCTTCTTCGAGATGTCGAGGTGATTGGTGTTCGAGGTGTCGTCGACAGGACACATGTGTGGTGGCCTGAGGGAGACCTCGACCCCAAATCATACCGACACGAACACAACCCAGGCGACTTCGAGATCAACTCGTTTAAAATGCAGGATCTCCTGGTTACAGTCTACCAGCCGGATAACTTCCGGCCGTTCTCAGTCTCTATTTTCTCCTGCGACCTGCCGCAGCTCAGGCGCCAGTGGCTCTTTTACGATTTCATGTCCGCTAATACGATGTCTGGGTCATTTGACAATTCCATATTCACGATCCATCCCCGGCAAACACATTCCTATACGGGCGCACTGCTGAACGATGGTAGAGAGGAAAATGGCGAGGCAAGCCTGTGGAAAAAACATAGTCGAATCCGCATTGATGGGCTTAATATCGATCACCTGAATCGGGGCGTTGAAGGCCCATTCTCGTGGATCCGTGAGGGTAATGTTGATATTGTAGCCGACATCATGTTCCCA
The DNA here is from genome assembly GCA_018296065.1 of Blastomyces percursus. NCBI lineage: Eukaryota > Fungi > Ascomycota > Eurotiomycetes > Onygenales > Ajellomycetaceae > Blastomyces > Blastomyces percursus. The sequence continues at coordinate 18,087 of JAFEJD010004612.1, forward strand.
GCCGACAACGATGAGAGCCTGGCAAAGGTCATGTCTGACTTTTACGACCGCTTGGAAGCTACCGTTACGTCGAACCGCTACCAGCCACATCCTAATGGTTCTACGCCCCGTAGTGCAATTGCAGTTCCCCAGGGTGAGGGTGGCGGCGAGGACGATGCTGTTGCAGTTTCTCCAGAGGGCGTGGAAGAAGATAAGCGATTTGTGGTCACTGATCTACGCATCCACCTTAATAACGTACGCGCTGTTGTTCCCATCTTCACCAAGGATCTTTCATACGTTAACAACGCGCTCATCCGGCCAATCGTCGCGTACATGAATTCCAAGCGCACATTTATACCCATCCAGTGCCGACTTGTGAAGCGTGTTAGCGATTTTGATGGCAGTTGGACGATTTACGATAGTGGCTTGATGGACGATTTATCAGCTGAAGTGAGTTTTCTTCTTCATTGTCTTCTTGTGAACTTAGTTTGGTGTAACATATTTTTGGTATGACTGACATGTTTCCCCCTTTCCTCGCTCAGACATACGAAGCTTTCGCACAAGATGTGGTTGATGAACAGGCTCGGAAACGGCGGTTTAGGAAAGTTGGGCTTTGGTCTCTACAACTTGCTGCCCAGGCGATCTTCATGGGCATGGCAGGCAATATTGCATAATTTTCAAGTGATAATCTACCGCCCATCAGCCACCAACGGACAGCTTTACCAAGTATTTAACCATATGTTCCTTAACATCTGGGGTGCTTAGCTTTTTGTTCTTTTTTGGAGTTTTACTGGGGAACGGAGGGCAAATTTCCTTGTCGCAATTATATCTTTTCTGCTTTTGTTCCTTTTTTTTTTCCATTTTCCAAAGTATAGGAATTGGTGGTGTTCATGATTTAAAAAGTTAACCTGGTCTGCGTTCTCGTTATTTCGTTCTGTTTGTGTTGCAGGGGACTGGTCTTATTACAAAACTGTTATGTTCCTATCCTCGGTTTTTGTCAACCGCACCGCCGTTACAAGTGCGTTTTGTTTGCCTTCATCGGTTTTTCTCATCTTATGTATTATTTCCATTCCATTTCCGATTTTTGGCCCACCACATCCTCCACTCTAGACTGCTTTGTATACATATACTGCTCCCTGCCATCTTTATCTTTATTTTCTGATTTTGTTTTTCCTTTAATTCTCCTTTTTTTTTTTTTTTTTCCCGCTTGTAACTTTATTAGCTTCCCCCCGATGAAGCTGGGAACTGTCATTCCGTCTGTCTGTGGCATTTCTTGTCAAGTCGCCCTAAAGCCCGCCTAGGGTCTACAATCCATGTTGGGCTAAAATGAATATGAATCATCAAGTTCACCTTTATTTCACATTTTTGTTGGTCCGCTTGGTACCTACATCTCCGCCACTCACGCTCAAGGTGGATAGTTATATAGTTAGAAGGGAAAGGGAAAAAGGGAGAAGAGACATATACCGTACATATCCATTGCATATTGCATATAGTAACATAGCACTGTTTTATTATCAATTGCCTTTACATGGTGTGCCTTCTTTTGCTGTCGCTAATGTTGAACTCGGGAGGCAATGAAACTTGCAGATAAGGTGGTGGAACCGGCCAGACCTCTTTGGCCTATGCTGCCGCTCGAGTACACGTACATGCACATGTACATACATGCAGCGTGTAGACACATACGTCCGCGGCCACAACGCCTCCGAAGCTCCCGCGCGGGTCACGACTGTTTGATTATATGCCTTCAGTCATCGATGGAATTTCACAGGCGAATATCTGGATACATTACTTTTTTTTCTCTGCTTCAAACTCTCTACCTGGCCAGACAGACGGTTGAATTTTCGGTTCTATGATTTGCTCGTGGTCAGGCCATGTGTGTGTTATTAATAGGTAACGGCAATTTAAAGCCCTAGGACGAAGGTAGGATTGAGTCTGTCGATATATCGCATAGAGAGCACATGTTATAATCATACGCGCATTTTCTATCATGTTCCGCTCTATCTTTTCTTTGAATATTGAATTTGAATAGATTCCTACCGGTACTCAATGGTGATCACCCCGGAAAGAGCTTCATAGCCTTCCCTCGTATGGTAACTGACTAGGTTCCGATCAAGCTGCGAAACGCTCTCGTCAACCAACGGGTTTCCTGATTTCAGATAGCTCACCAGAGCATGTCACAGAACTGTGGGTGACAAGTTGTAAGAGGATCACTACCAACCCCAGATTATCCGTAGCTGTGAACTGCACCACTAACGATAGTTGTAGCGGCAACACAGGATTTTATAGAAACTATTACCCAAAGGCGGTCTCATTTGAAATTTATCCAAGAGCAGTTTAGCTCTAGACATGTACCGTTGAGTGGTGATACTTGCGCGCACACTCCCAGATATAGAGCGGCCAATCCCCATAGTCCCGAAAAAGCAGAAGCCAAGTGGATTTTGAAATATTATAGGACTTCTCCGGGCTTGGATACGGGTAGAAAGTCGTCCCCCTACGTTCAGTTTCAAGTTTGACGGCTGGAATGGTAAGAGTTGTTCGGTTGATTCGGGAGTATGCTCCCAGTTGTGTCCAGAGACAAGGGTACGTAATTCATCCAACTCCCTTGCATTGGTCGATCTGGGGAGTCTTAGTCAGCCGATTTTTGCTGTTAACTAACTAGTTAACTAAGTTAGCGTCCTCTTCCTTTCCGCCGCTGGTTACAGTTGAACGTGGGTCAAGGAAAACTGAACGTAGGTCAAGCCTCTGACCCACTTTTCTGCACCTATGTTCAACTTTGGAACCATGCCAT
>JAFEJD010004613.1:0-14522 GCA_018296065.1 Blastomyces percursus
AGTAAAAGGTAAAAACGAAGCTTTCCTAATGTAAGGGGCGAGCAATTAGGTGTAAAAGAACTATATTGTGCCTAATATACAAGAAGGAAAGCTTAAAAGAGGAAAGAAAAAGAAGAAAGAAAATACAAAGTGTGCGAAGAGAAAGCTTTAAGGGCCTGCTGTAAGCGAGGGCTAGCGCGTGTTGCGGGTGAGAGCGCGCGATAGTCCGAGCTCACATGACCACGGGGTTCAACCCCTGACAGAATAGATATAGGTAGCGTGCTATATGTAGATAGCCACAGCTATTTTGTCTGATGAAGGCGGCCGGACCAAGAACACTCTCGTGCCACTGTCCTAGCTTATGCCAGTGTTCTAGCTTATACCACTGCTCCAGCCTGTGCCAGTGTCCTAGCTTATGCCGTTGGCCTTTTGAAGCTTCTGCCATGGCATATGCCACTGTCCTAGCTTATGCCACTCTTCTAGCTTATACCATTGGCCTTTTGAAGCTTATGCTGTGGCATATGCCACTATTCTAGCCTATGCCACTGCCCTGGCTTATGCCAATGTACTTATGCCACTGTTCTGAAGCCCACATACTAGCCACCTCTAGGCATCTTATTGTTTAATTCCAAGGTACCCTTTTCCTAGCTTGTGCCATTTCCATCCTTTCTTGCTGTCTTACTGGTGTGTGGCACAAGCCAAAACAAATTCTGATGAGTTACATCAGCTCACTGCATTCTCAGGATTTGGTTGCACTACGATGTTCTAAGATGCTAGTTCACATGTGGCTATTAGAGGTGCAGCCGTGGGCAAACATAACCAATAGGCTCCCTGCAGCATAAGTTATTTTTGGAGAAAAAGGGCCACAAAAAAGGTGGCCAGCAATGGCCTCTTTTATCTTAATTTGGCTACATTCAACATTCCTCTCGCTTGGAAATGTAGCATGTATCTGGATTCATCCACAAGAGATGGGGGAGCCACTTCTAGCACCTTCTTTTCGTGGCTCTGGCAGATGGAGGGGGCCACTTCTGGCACCCTCTTTTTGTGGCCCACTGCCATGCCGAAGATGGCTTGCATGGAGATGACTGACAGGGTGAGTGACCCTCCTGGCCCACTGGCCTACCGGCCTTCAGGGTTTTGCGTTTTCTAGGCAGACTGCCCCCTAGAATTCTCGTTCCCGGCGGTTGGGCTGATTCCCTATTGACCCTTGATCCTACGCCTAGACTGAGCCCATGACACTTCTGAGGATATATGAATCCATGCAAGGAAGAAATCTCAAATATAGATTCTAGTTTATCTAAGAGATCATACTATATATACACCTGCACTGTGCAGTGGTGTTGCTGTTGGTACTCAGTACAAACGACCGCAGAGTTTCCTGTACTTGGGATTGTGTGTGACTGTCCCATGAGAGAATTCTGCATGATTTAGAAGGTCGGCAAGGGTATCAATGGCTATATGACAATGCTTGCAGGTCAGTAGTTGAAATTTGCGTAGATGCTTTCTCTCAAAATGCTTGGTCAGCTCTCCAGGCCGCTTGAATGAATAGATTCTCTGCGGCACTGGGAGCTTCGAATTTTGGAGGCAGAGGAAACAGATTTTAGGCCTTTTCTCTTTCATCACTTTCCGAATGGCTTGCTGGACTGGCAATTACAATGGCTGAATGAGTGGTTGCTCCGCTGAGATACGAGCACTGATCGTCGGCCTTGGTTGGGCGGGACTGCGGAAGCACAACGAGCCCTCTTCCACCCCGCAATACATGGTAACCTTGTTTATTGCGTTTATCCGTCTCTGCTGCTCTGCTTCCCAGGACCATCCAGGAAGTGTCAAGATGGCATCAATAAGCTCCAGTTGCTCAGGGCTCATGTACTCAGTCCGCTCCAGCGCACTTTTCACCTCTTCATCAACTACCTTCCCAGAGAGTTGCCGCTCACTGTCAATCACTGGTTGCTCTCGATTGTATTTGTCCAGTTTATGCCGTTTTAATGACTTTTCGCTCGCTGTTTCTCATTGAGGAGGTGGCGTTGTGCTTCCCTTAATCTATCATCCCAGATCTCATAATGTTCTGCGGCCGCCTTATCACGTATATCTTTCAGGGCGACCACATTGGCTTGTAGTATCTTGATGCGTGGGAGATCGTTGATAGATCTGGATTCCTGTGTTGTGAGCTTCCATGGTCGGCGAGGGTCAATGGACCGGCTCATCGAGCACAGCATGTCCATGATAGCCTTCTGTGGTTCAAGGCCACGATAGATGCTGAGGACGTCAGCTGTGATGTTGCGGTCAAGGTAGTGTTTTAGAAATGTGTCAATACGGGAGTGTTGAAGGATTAGGTTCTGGAGAGGCTCGCTGACATCCGCTGCATCACCTGGTATTAGCATAGAAACAAGAGAGAGGGAGAACCAGTGAGCACCTACGGCTTTTATTATATGCTTTTGCACCATTACGGAGCACGTATGGCTTGACGATCTGGAAAAAGCCTGTGATCTCACCGCCTTTCTTCATTCGGTACTTCAGTTTGCCATAGGAGTACTTCATATCAAGGGCGAGTCTGACTACCTCCCCTTGTTGGATTGCCTCGCAGAAGACGTATTTATCGACTAATTCCTCTCGAAGTGGCAGCCTCTGTTCATTTAAGCCTGGTAGAACATTCAGGCTGTAGAGATTTTCTGGGCAGTCAATGTTCGGCGATTGGAAGGCCTTGATGTGGAAGAGCATTCCCAGCAGTAAGACATGCGGGCTCAGGATGAGTGTGGGATCATATATAACCTCCGGAAGCGGGAATGTATTGCTACTTTGTGGTCAGCCAGAATTATCATATCAAAATAGTCAAGGGTGTTCTTACGCATCCTTCATTCCCAGAAACCCCTTTGTGAACTCAGCGGTAAGCTCAATCACAAGACGAGGATGCTCACTCCCCGGGTCCCGGACAAGGATCAACTGCAAATGCCGGTATCGAAGGTTCAGTAATGCCTCTGGTCGATTCCCCGTGTACCCAGCAAGCTGGCAGAAGAGGATCAATTGGATGCGCAGCCAGCCAAGCAGAAACAGCATCTCCGTTGTTGCCAGTAGTACACAGCAATACTCCACAAGGTCCTGGACATACATTGTCGCCTTCTCCCGTTTCTGACGGCTGAGGTGTTTTTCATCGGCAATGAGTTTCAGTAACTAGGAAATGGTCAGTTCAGCACCACCACTGGAAGACAAGCAAGTCCGCTTACATCCTGAGCCTGTCTGATGATCATCTCATCAATCTTCTTGCCGGCTTCACATTTGTAGACAAGCTGGTACCATTTCCAGAATGTCTCAAGAGAGCTGAGACGCTTGATTCCTCGACGTCTCCCATTCTTGCCTCGGCGCCAGTCACACACCCAGCTGAGGAAACCTTTCAGGGACTGTATGGTGAGAGCATCATATGCTTCAGCAGGATCCCGCTTGACAAACTTGCAGTACCTGTGGTGACAGGCGACTAGTTAACTCACAGGGCTTAGACAGAGCAATAGTTCTTGAGAAAGTACTCACTGCTCCCAATGCTCTTTGACCCAGTCGAGTTTCTCCTGGGTCTTTGGGCTGTATCGTCGCTGTCGAAGACTGGATGGGTCAAGGTTGGCTTCCTCTTCAAGGTAGTGTTCTGGCGGATGCTCCTCCTCATTGCAGAGCCAGTCACCATCATCCTTCAATGCATCAGCTAGTCCCTTGAGGAGCCAGGAATGCTTGTCATCCAGCGCATTGGTTAGGCCATCTTTGCCTACATCATCATCACAGATAGAGGTACAATCTGTTTCATGACCTCCATCATCTGAGAAGCATTTGTCACCTAAACCACTATCCACACCACTGATCGAAGGGTCGTCCTCCGCTCCAGAGATGGCCATCCTGTCAGCTGGTTTGGTAAAGATAGAGACAGCGTGGAAGAGAGAGAGAAGGATCAATCACAGAAGGAGCATCAAAGGCCTGGCTGGGTAGAGCTGGTAGCGATCACCCAAAGAAACAGTGAGGACAGAATAAAATATCCCAGAGAGAAGAAAAGAGACGGCCACTAGCAGACCATGGCGGGGCCTGACAGGTAAGCAAAAGGGCACCATTTTTGTTGCCCCTTTGCTCACGTTTTGCTTACGAGCCTGGGTGTATCATGATGTAGCCGTTGGGTGAGCATACAGGCCACGGCAGATCGTGGCCGTGGCCGTGGCCAGGTAGGCAGAAAGAGATGCGACGCCATTTCCAGCTTGCGGAAGTACGATGTCGAGAGAGTGCCCAGGATGAAGCAGGGTGAAGCAGGGTGACTGGTGGAGCACTCGAGTGATTGATGAGGGTGGTCGGGTTCGTGGTGCGACGAGGTGCGAGGTGTGGTGCGTGGATGGTGCGTGGACGGTAGTTACCTGAGAGAGTGCGTGGAGAAAAGTTTTGGCGAGTTGAGGGCCGAAAGCGGCCCCAGATCTGGCCCGTTTTGGCCTCCAGCTCGCCAGATGATCGAAAAGAAAAGTAAATGATAAATAAATAATCATAGTAATAACGGACAGGGCATGCTGGCTAGCGATAGGTATTTTAGAGTGGAAAAGCCACATCCGAAATATGTTACAAACGAGTATACAGATTACCACTCAGCTCGCCTCCTCATCCTTTGAGCAGAATAAATCGTCCGCCTTCATAACCTCAACCTCCTGCGGCTGCTGAGCGTGAGCATCACACCCGCCAATCCTCTCCCGGAATTCCTTCATATACACCTGCGTCCTCTCAACCAAGTCAGGGGAGGAAGTGTCTTTCCACGAATACGGCAACACATACAAAGGGGATATCTCCTTTGGTAATCCTGCGGGGAATAGCTGTAGGAGGGTCGATATCGAGGAAGATTTAGCTAGGGGTTTCTCAATGGAGCCTAAATCAACCTCCTGTGGTGGTGTTACCAACGACGAGGAGCCGCCGGTAAGTAGCTGGTCGGGGTCGCTGACCAGATGTTCATCGTCTGCTTCTTCTGGCTTTTTAGAGATGGAATTAGACGTCTGTGGCTCGGAGGCGTACTCCTCCGGTACGCGGTAGAGCTCGTTGTGAATAGTTGCCAGCAACGTGTAGGCGGTTGTGGTGGCGGGGAAAGAAGGATATAAGAGATAATAGCCCCGGGCGCGGATTAACTCAAGCATATATTCCATCCATGATGGGAACTTGTTCGAAATGAGATTGGGTTGTTTCTTTGAATCTGGTCCACGGACGGCGTCAAGCCGATTAGAGAGGAATGATTGGAATTCAACCCATTTGTCACCAAAATATAGAGCTGCGTTGCTATTAGGGGCCTGCCAAAGAAAGACTGGAATCTCCTTTTCGGTACCCTGAGGGACGTCAGTACGGTCGGATCGGGTTGGTGGGGTAAATGGTTCTTCATCGACAGTAGGTGCAGCAGACGGAAGTTCGAGGGATACTCCCAAAAGCGAGCGCAAGGGCTCCTCGGTGGAAACGGAATATTTATATTTGAGAATGGCGTATTTGAGGTAGTGGTAATAGGAAGGTGCAAGATCCGTCTGGGCAGAGAGGATGAGAACATGTGAGTAGGCCGGGTCTTTGGGATAGACTGAATCGACTGTTCGAAGCGTTGCTTCTTGAGGAGTTATGCTAGCAGATTGTATTCGGCGTCGGAGTGTGAAAAGACTATGCTCACTATTTGGTGGCCATTGGAACGATTTCAAGTGTTCAAGCAAAAGAGGATCAACATTGTGTGGCAGCTCAATGGTTAGTCCAGGGGTATCACCAAAGTAATCCGCTTTTTGGAGAGAACGGAGTAATCGAGTTAGGGAGCCTGAGGAGGCTGGGGGTGCTTGCACGAGTATTTGCAAATCGACCTTGTTCCAAGCTAAATTCATAGTAAATATCAGATGCTCACGCCCTAGGGCATATGAGGAGGTATTTGGGGATGGATTATTCTACATACCTTCAAGTGAGCTAGAGTCCAGCTTTGACAGCCACATGAATTTGCTCGAACGAGCCGGAAGGCTAATATGAGGCACGCCCATCCGGCTTGCTTTGACCTTGACCCCTTTCCAAAGAAACGCTTCCTCACGACTATAGCCGTGGGTAATCACAACACTGGGTCGGAGAGCGCTATTAATACGGGACAGCCCAGCCATTACACTAGATTCCATACGGGCATCGGTAGACTCAGGGGCATAATCGGGGCGTGCATCTTTCAAAATAATGACCTAATTTAGCAACACCCTACTTATAGAGAATCAAAAACAAGGCATTTGCGGCATCATTGGAACTTACCATGCCAAATCAACGGACACTCCTCCGCATCCACACCGTTAACCATCCGTATTCCCTGCACCGACACATTATTCCTCCCCATCACGACAAAATGCACGCGGTTCAGCTTCTGCCTCGTCATCTCACAGGCTAAAGGTAAAAGGTCAGAAAGAGCCTGCATATCCGCCGCCGCAAAGACCACGAGATTACGACGTCCGAAAACGTCGAATCCCCCTGCAGTGTACAACGATTTGGCAAGGGAGTAGAACATTATTGGCCCACTGTAAGAACGCGAACCATCGCTTGGGATTCCGTCTGTCGTATTAGGCGGGGGTTCAGAGGGCGGTTCTGATGAGATGGAGCTTCCATCTGATTCTTGTTGGCCCAGGTCATTAGGCTCGAGCTGGCCATTATTGAGAGCGTTGAAGGGCTTCGTCGCGGGGGTTAAATTGGAGGACGGTGTGGCCTTGAAAAGTAGGTAGAGGATAGATATGCCAATAAAGGCGAGGATGGTGCGTCGCCTTCGGGGAAATTTCCATGATGTGCTCGACCTTGATTTGAACTGTTTGGATTTTCGAGCCCGGTCGTCGTCGAACTTTCTGCCCAGCTCCTCATCACCGATATAACTTCTTCTCGGCGCAGCCATGTTCCGCATTGGGAGTCAACCATGTGCTCCACTGGAGCTTCGGCGCGTAATGTGTTTCATTCGAGGTTATATGATCTCACAAATTGATGGGTGATGAAACATGGCCAGCTAACTCAGCTAAGATTGACGTAGTTGGTGTCACAATGACCAAAAGGATATTGTGATGCAGTTAAAGCTTTCGTAATAGTGAACGTGCTCTTTTACGGCGCTGGTGTGGCTGTTGACTACGGAGTATGTGATATTAAGCTCGGACGTGGAGCTTGTGCTGTTTCTGCCGATGACGCAGTTGTGAACGGCCGAGCATCTTCGCTCCGGCAATCATCGCTACTTTCGATTGCCTTAACAAGGATTTCAATACACTTCACCCCCATTGGTAGGATCACGAAAGGACTCATATTATCCGTACTTCGTATTTAATCAATTTATTCTAAATTTAGCCATTTTATGTTCTACACACAACACTACGCATAGGTCACGTGGGGACTGAAATATCAATTTCAACATGATTATTTTGATTTTAAATATAGTTTGTAGTACTGACAGTACTCTCAATGCTCATAGCACGAGGGCATATGTGTTCATCCTTCTCCTGGCTTGTTCTGGAAAAAAGCTGAAGTTCTATCGGATTCCCAGGTAGATATTACTTGAAAATGACTTCAAAGAGCCCCGTTAATAGCGGCCACACGTGCGCAATTCAGAAGATGGCTGGGATTTTTTCGGGATTTCTTGATCAGGCCCAACTTTTCTTTGATTCGATCGGAAGCCCATGCCAATCCATGTGAGTGAGTGGCAAAGTATCGCTTGGACCGTTTCTGTCATGGCCCTCGGGGGTGTCGCGAAAAGGCGGGAGAGCGGGCGGAAGGGAGGCAGGAAACAAGGGAATAAATAATGCTTTGAAAACCTGCTTTTTGACTCTGCTTGGCCTGCGCGCAGAGTATCCTTCACTCAAGCATTGGACCCTGCCATGCCGGAAGCAATCGATGCTAACAGTGCTAGGGGTTAGCGAGCACGCTTGTACGCCAGCTGACGGTTGCCCTGGCTGTGAACAAGAACATCCATCGGGAGGGAGAACAAAAGTTAGGGCAATGTTAACGAGGCGTCCAGCAAGCAGTTTTGTTCCTGTTTTGTAGAGATTGACTTGTCTACATTATCCCACTGGATCATATGGATGTTTTGTCCAGTGTCTCTCACGTAAATAATTCGAACTTTTGAAAACAATGTTGCCGATATGTGCAACGGATCCCAGTCCAGAACAAGGTTGTGGAACGCGCCAGCGGGCTCGGAGAGAAGCCCTGTCTTCCCCGCCGCCCTCCACGGGAACTTTTAGGATTTCCTTCTAGGGAAGTCTAGGGCCCGATGGGCGAGGCGCTTCTCTAGTCTCGTTTGTAGCGATTGGTGGGTGAGACTCCAGTTCTTCCAGGCTGGGCAACACGGCAGCACCGAAGTGGTGCGTGCAATCTTCTTCCCTTGCCTTGGCGGGGATGTTTGTCAAACATTTCGATCTCAGACGGCAGTGCGAAGGAACATACGATACGCGTCCGGTGAGCAATGTTGTTGTCGTTGTTATTATAAGCTCCTACATACTTGTGAAGAGCAAGGCAGAGAAACAGGCTGGTCGCTCTAGCATGGAGGTGATACAGATAACATTGAACAGCGAACAATCCACACCCATTGGCCGCGTGTACTGAGAATTCGATATCTGGGCCATGTAAATCGACAAGCAATGCATATCATTTTGGATTGATATCGAAGTTCTTGCAGTAGTAGTAGTAATAATAATAATAATAATAATAATAATAATAAGCCTCAAGCATAAAACGGTAAAAGCAAGCCGCAGTCCAGACCCTGAAATGACTAAGCCCGCGCGGAGGGTCTTGGCACGCCAGCCACTGACCGGAAAAGAGGCTTACCTAAGCCACCCGCGGTGGTTGGCGCTCGATCCGGCACTAGCGTGGTTTAGTTAGTTAGCTCACGTTGCCAAAACGCCCCGAGAAATTGGGGACAAAAGAAAGAGAACTGCTTAACCTATCAAACCTAGCTAACTTATAGTATTAAACTATATTATTTTGTTCTTGAATGCTGCTTTCTCTCTGTGACGTAAAAAATCTGTTGCATCTCTGCTCCCGATACCAAGTTGTTTTGCTCTTGGATGTTGCTGCTCCCTCACACTCTCCCTCGCCCTGGCCAGCCCACTCACTGCAACTGACAAGGCTTCCCGCGTCTCCCGCAGCAGGGGCCTAGATCAGCCCAGCCAAGCGCCAGCAGGTTAACTCGAGGCCTGGAAACTCTCCTCGCGTCACTCTTGAGTCTGGCAGGCTGGCACCGACCCTGTGGTGGATCCCGTGTCTGGAGATTCCAGAGTAATAATAGTCGTAAAACCCCCAGCTTCATCATAACCTTCTCCTCTTCTTTTCCACTTCAACCGTCAAAGTGCACCACGTAACACTACTTCTGGCGCCATGGCCGACGAAGATATGGATGTAGACGCTTATGATCCGCGAGGTACTAAACGATCTGCCGCTGACGCTGGTCTTCCCTCCCACCCATCCAGGAAAATTCAGGTATGTTTGTATATGAACATGAAACCCACCTGCCCACGTGATATTAATTTACAACAACCATCCATCGCCCCAGAACAATATATAGCTGCTGGCCGTATACAAGTACTGACTGTGACCACGAAAAAGGCTCTTGATCCAGATGTGGTCAACAAGATCGCTGCTGGGGAGATCATCGTGGCTCCTATGCATGCGCTGAAAGAACTGATTGAAAATTCAGTCGACGCGGGGGCCACCTCGGTGGAAATCCTGGTCAAAGATGGCGGTTTGAAATTCCTCCAGATCACGGATAATGGTCATGGAATCGATGTATGTTATTTTCAATGTCACTATCTTGATCTCTATTTCATGCGTGAACCTCTTTGTTTGAAAATTTATTGGACCTAACCAACCGCCCTACTTCTCCGCAGTGTGATGACTTGGGAATCCTGTGTGAGAGATTCACAACTTCCAAGCTCAAAGCGTTTGAAGACCTGTCGTCTATTGGCACCTATGGCTTCCGTGGCGAGGCTCTGGCGAGCATTAGCCACATAGCTCATCTCACGGTGACTACTAAGACCGCTAGCTCTAGCTGTGCCTGGAAAGCTCACTACAGCGACGGAAAATTAGTTCCCGCAAAGCCAGGCCAAACCGCAGAACCCAAGCCAACCGCTGGCCGTGGCGGGACCCAGATCACGGTAAGTTTGATATTTTAGTTTTTTTTTTTTTCTTTTTTGAGAGACTCATTAACTCTCTCGCTATCTAGGTTGAGGATCTATTTTACAACGTCCCTACACGACGTCGGGCTTTTCGATCTTCAAGCGAGGAATACGCGAAAATCCTTGACGTCGTCGGTCGTTATGCCGTACATTGCTCTGGGGTTTCCTTCTCGTGTAAGAAGCATGGAGACTCTGGAGTAAGCATATCCACATCAGCAAATTCCTCAACGGTTGACCGAATTCGCCAAATCCACGGTAGTGCGGTTACCAGTGAACTTGTCGACTTCAGTGTCGATGACCCAAGGCTTGGATTCCGTGCTTCAGGTTGGGCTAGTAACGCAAACTACCATGCCAAGCGGACCACGATTCTCTTGTTCATTAACCACCGCTCCGTGGAATCTACTGCGGTACGGCGGGCAATAGAACAGGCCTATTCCAACTTTCTCCCAAAGGGAGGTCACCCCTTTGCCTATCTCGATTTAGCAATAGAGCCACAGCGAGTTGATGTGAATGTTCACCCAACGAAAAGGGAGGTTAATTTTCTCAATGAAGACGAGATCATTGCATCTATATGTACGGTGATCCAACAAAAGCTGGCAACAGTTGATTCTAGCCGAACTTTTATGGTACAAACGCTGCTACCAATTGGACGAACTCAGAGCGATGCAAATAACCCCAACGCAGAGTCTCCATATAACGATAAACAACCAACACCCCGAACTTTATCTGGCACAAAACGTCCGTACGAAAACAATCTTGTTCGGACAGATGCGAGCATGCGCAAAATTACCTCCATGTTACCACCCGCGACGCCATCACAAACAAGGCCGATTCTTAACGGCAATTCCCAACCCCAACCGCTTGAAGAAGACGGACTCCGCTACGAAAGCACCGGTCGAGAACCCACTCGGATACGGCTCACGTCTGTGAAAAACCTTCGCGCAGCTGTACGATCTTCCATGCACAATAACCTTACAGAACTCTTCGCATCCCTAACCTACGTCGGGCTCGTGGACGAACGGCGCCGAATTTCAGCGATACAATCAGGCGTGAAGCTCTTCCTAGTCGACTATGGGATGATCAGTAATGAATTCTTCTACCAGATAGGCCTTACCGACTTTGGCAATTTCGGTAAAATAAACCTCGAATCCTCCCCTCGGCTCGTCGACCTGCTCTCCCTCGCCGCCGCGGCGGAGCGTGATGAATACCGTCGTCAGCACGTTGCCGCATCACCAACAGCAGCATCAGAAATTGAAGACATTAACTTTGACAGAATTGTCAGCACAATAGCAACCCAACTCATCGAGCGCCGTGAAATGCTAGAAGAGTACTTTTCCCTCTCCATCTCCGAAGACGGCAACCTCCTCTCCATCCCCCTCCTCCTAAAGGGCTATATGCCCTCTCTGGCCAAACTACCCCGCTTCCTCCTCCGCCTAGGCCCTTACGTCGACTGGACAGACGAAGAAGCCTGTTTCCGTACGTTCCTCCGCGAACTCGCCGCCTTCTACACACCGGAACAATTACCCATCGCCCCACTTGCTGTCCCTAGTCGTAACGACAACATTAGCAATTTAACAAAACCTATCCCACGCAATGGCGAGACGGAAACAACGACAAGGACAACAATAAACTCCTCGCAAAGTACACCACCACCCAGCGAACCCCACGACACCACCCCCACCACCAGCAGAGACTCCGCAACACGAACAAATACCACTACCGACGATGCCACGGACCTCCACACTACCCACAACCAAAAAGAAGCCTCCAAACACCCACACCCCCAAACCGAAGATGAATCAATCGTCCGGCGCCGCGCACAACTCTCCTGGACTTTAGAACATGTTATCTTCCCGTCACTGCGCGCGCGGCTTGTCGCGACGAATGATCTCGTCAGGGGCGTGGTGGAGGTGGCTGATCTGAAGGGGTTGTATAAGGTTTTTGAACGGTGTTGATTGTGGTGGTGTTGGTGGTTACGACGCAGGCGTACGATGTTTACACTCTACAACCCATGCCCGCGAGCATATATCTAATGCATATATAAATGAAACATGTATTTATTTATATACGAGAGAAGCAAAGAGTTCTTTCTCCCTTTTTGTTGCCTTTCTACTCCCTTTTCCCCCTTTCCTTATTCTATATTTAAAACCTGTATACTTTTTATTTATGTCTTTTATTTTTTTTTTTTTTTTCAATTTTTTCCCCTTCCTTTTCCCAAGCCACGCAGTAAACGAAATGGATGCAGGTGTACTTTTCATAGTTCATCCTCTCTTTGCTTACCTCTTTTCTTTTCGTTTTTGTGGCGCTCCCCCACCTTCAAATTCTATATGTTGTAACTAGAAGTTATCTATTAACCATCACAGCGACATAGTTGCTATTAGTGATACCGTTATACCCTTCAGCTGTTGACCTTTATTATCTATTTTTAAGCTGCATACATAGGATGGATCCCACCCCCACGTTTAGACGTTCTAGATCCCACAAGGAAAAAATGGCAAAAGGCAAAGATGTGCTTTAAAGCAAGATGTCTGACCGCTCTCTCTATATATATCACGTTATGGGAGATCAAAATTTACTCAATCAACAGATTTGACTTTTTTGTATTTTTCTCATCCTGTGCATATACCCTTGTCATAGGAAAAGATATTTTCGTAAACCAGCAATCAAATTTTTACATCTAGAATATGAGGACCTGTGAAAATGACGCCGAAAATGACCACTTTTGGCGCCAGAAACGGCCGTCTTTCCACCAGTAACTTTGGACAGCGAGCCGGCGCTTCACCGCCCACCGCCCAGTACCATCACTATTCTGCACCCGCCTAGCGCCGTTAGTCATCATCTTCCGGCGGTTCACGCCCGTTCAACATTCATTCATTCATTCACCTAGATTCCACCGACCACCAAAACGACGCCGAAAATGGCTCCCTTTTGCAGTCCCGTCCAGGCACTCTCGCTTTTCATCTTGTCTGGCCGGGCGCCTATAAGATGCCTCTTCTCCTCCCTCTCTCACGTTCTCCCAGTTCTCTCCTCGTCCCCAACGCCCACTCGCCAAGTCGACCTTGACAACCTTGTTGCCTGTGTTTCGAGATTCCGATCTTGCTCACTTATCCTGACTTTTCACTATGGCACCTGTACTCGTTCGGTCGGCTCAGGGTGATGAACCCCAATACTGGACCGACTCCAATCTTTGCGAGGAAACTCGAACCAGACTGGAATATTTCCGTAGTCTTGGATGGCTTCCTCCAAACTTCAAACCGAAGACTTTACAAGGTATTGCCGTCGTCGAACGCTACTGGCGAAAGTGAGTGGGGAAATTCTCAGGACAAGACATCGTGGGTAGAGAATAACTCACGAGTATAGGTTTTGCACTCAGTCAAATGAGGACTACGTTGACTACCTTCTTCTGGAGGACCATGCGATCTACATGAACTTTTTCGACTGGATGTTCAAAACGTCACGAGAGAAAAAGCTGCAGTCTTATGATGAGTACTGGCGCCGCCTTTGTCAGTATTTCGAGCTGTTTGCCCGTCGCCGTGTCAATGAAGACGCCCGTAAACAGATGCGACGAGTACGAGCATTCCTTCTGTGCTTAAGGGAGGCTAGGCTAATGGTGACACAGTTTCTGGAGGGTCCCTTCCCGGCCGAACGCAAAATCGCCCGACGAACGAAGGACAAGAACACTCTAGATGTAGATGTCTTCTGTGTGCTCTACCGGCAACACTGGGTCCATTCGAGGTTTTTTCGTCATGGAAGTATGATCGTCCAATTCGCTACAGTACAGCTATGGTCTGCCATTACTGGGACTCGCCCCGGTGTCATACTTCCACAAGACACCTCCTTACCCAACCACTCGTCCCTGGGCAAGCGCAAACGGGATCCCACGTTCAAAAGTGATCTTCCAAAGTACATACCGATGAAAGACCTTCCGGACTCGGTCAGCTATCGTGATATTGAACTTTTCTACCTGAAAGACCCTCAAAGCAAACGTGATGTTCTCTGTGCTATCATAGAGTTTCGCAATCTTAAAGGTCGACCAGAGGGTGCTGATGAGTGGGGGTGCTTCTACGCCCCAGATTCTTGTGTTATTAATCTGATGCTGATGCTTACTGCTAGAACCAAATTTTTCATGCACGGCGATTACCAACTAGCATATTGCCCGATCACTCAAATTATCTCATTCGCTTTCCGTGTGGGTGGATGCCCTGACTAATACAGTTTTGAAAGAGCTGGGTAATACGCCTTCCAAGGGCTGGCCATGCGGCCCTTAGGAACTTGGCTGGGACTCCATCTGTACCCGGGGAGGTACTGGGGGTCTGGCAGGTGGCCCGGAAGACTTCTGTTTCGGTAATGGGCATCCAGGGGATATCTCGTTGTGGGACAACTGGGGTATCTGGGGGAATGTCCTCC
>JAFEJD010004619.1:0-13929 GCA_018296065.1 Blastomyces percursus
GCTTCGCTTGCAGGATCTTCGACGGAATCATCGTTTTCGCTGTCCGATAGAGGGCTTTCCTGTTCAAGATCATAGTATATTAGCAATCTTTTTCAAATAATGTTTGGATAAAGTAAAATCCTACAATAAACCATTCATCCATTGCATTACTTGATTGTCAACCTCTGCTTCGGTCATCGTGAATTTTGGCAAGGATAATTATGAAGTTTGGTAGGGATCATGCGTAGTTCCATGTTAGACAGAAGTGTGAAAATGTCTAAGTAAGAACATGATCAAGCTTGAGCTGTTTTAACTTTATGCTCTAACCATCTTTGGCATATGCCAACATTATGCAAAAGTTGATGTGGTGTTCCAACCTGGACCCATGGCATGGTTCAAGAGTTAGCACCACATTCAACTTTAGAACCATGCCATGGTTCTAGGTTTGAACCACGCCGAGCTGTTTTTCCGACCCGAGCTAGAACCACGTTCAAGTTTTCTTGCACCACGTTCAAGTGTACGCCCCTGTAGAAAGGCTCACTCACCTCCTGTAACGAGGGCGATCTTGCCGTCGAGACGGAAGAATGAATCGTAAACCACGAATGTCAGACACGCCAATGGAGGCAACGAATCTTACAGCTTGCGCTATGCAAGCAAGATCACAACTAACACTAATGTTCAAGAATGAACAAGTCTTGGAACAAATCTCCCAGGACCATATAAGAAGCTCATTTCAAATAGCTCCAGCGACCCAGCAAAGGGGAAGCTGTCTTTCGTTTCTTCATAGTGATTCCATGATCTCACAATTCCCCCGCAAAATCGGGAATTGGTCTCCTTTTCAAAGTTGTTGCCTCGGGACAACTCCCCGCCGATATCCACAGCCGAAAACCGATCATGTCCTGACACTAGCCGAGTAGCGTGCGGAGGGACTGGGAGGGGCGTTGGTTCCAGAGCCACAAGACATGTACGGAGTACATGCCACATAGTAATTCCCTACGGAGATCGGCGTCAAAAGTTTTTTCTCGCCAAGGCACTAACTATATACAACGTCAAATTAAATTCCCATAAATTCGCTTCATCATGAAGAGAGAAGAGCTGGAATTTTCATTTATCATTCATTTATTGATAAGATGGCTCCTAATACTGATATTGCAACGCGTGCTCTAGTGATTACTCTTAAATCTATTTCTCAAAGACCTCTCTTGAAATATCCGGCATTACTGGCATATCTATTCGTACGATTAATCTTATATATGCTCGTGCAATTGAACGAGGATTTGATGCAAATGTTCGACCCATTGTCATCAAAGATATCTATCTCAAAGATGCTCCTCGCTCTGGTAGACCTTCAAAACAGACCTCTGAAGTCCAGCAGCAGGTTATTGTCAAGGTGCGAACCGATCGTTACGGCCGTGAGGAGACTTGTGCTGATATTGCGGGAAAACTCAGTCAGGAAGGATTCGATATTTCATCCAGAACAATAGGGAGGATTCTGAGAGCAGCTGGATTTCGGAAGACGATGCCAACACGGAAGCCAGGTCTAACCAAAATACCGAAACAAGATCGGCTTCAATTCTGCTTAGCACATAAGGATTGGACTCCTGAAGACTGGAAATTGGTTATTTGGTCTGATGAAACATCTGTTATTCTTCTTCATCGACGTGGTGGATATCGAATATGGCGAACCAAAGATGAGGCTTCTGTACGAAGCTGCATTCGCGAACGATGGAAAGGTTCTTCTGAGTTTATGTTTTGGGAGTGATGGCCGTGCTCATGATCACCATATCAAACATCGAATATATGGCATATATGACATTTAACTAATGCTCTGGCCAGGTAATTCTCATGATCTTAATCCAATTGAACCTTGCTAGCCCTGGATGAAGCGCAAAACTACAAAGAAAGGAGCACCGAAGAGCCGGGTAGAAGCTATTAAGATATGGGAGCAATGTTGGAAGAATCTTCCGCAGGAGACTATACAAGCATGGACAGTGCGGATTCCTACTCATATTCAAAAGATTATAGAGCTAGAAGGTGGAAATGAATAAAAGAAGGCTGCGGGTAAATGTATAACTATAGAATACGGAGTATGATATGATATATTATAATTAGAGTTTTGTGGCGCTTTTAGTATGTGAAAGAACTTTTGACGCGGACCTCCGTACGCTCACTCAGATTGTTACTAGTAGGTCGCACAGATACTTTGACGAATTGAGATGATTTTCGGGAGAGCTCCGTATTTTCCACTCTTGGCAACATGGCAGCGAGATAGTGGGGAGGATCGGAGGATTAAATGTCAGTATCTACGAATATTGTTGGATCCCAGCCTAGAACCTACATGTTCAATATATGCCGGAATTGATACTGCTTTATGCCAAAACGATGGCAAAAGACGAATATGTGTCGGTAACCTGGCATAACCGATACTCTTGAAATGGTATGGATCATAAATCTGAGTACATAAATTGGAATGGATATGACACGTGGGTAAGTACACATTGGTAAATATGAAACAATGGATATAGGTATGTAATAATCATAAAACTAACATAAACAAGATTTCATGGAGGCTAATTCTAGGAATTATAGAGGGCGAAACAACCAGCAAGAACATGCACGGAAAGACAGATGACTTTCAAGGACAACAAATGATAAAACAAGTGAGATGCCAGTAATTATCACAGCTGAAAAAGAATTAAGGGAAATGGCCTAGTAATAACAATGGGTGAATTTAAGCAAGATGGAGCTCACAGCTCATATCCTTGAACAACAGACTCCTCTCGACGGCAACCCAGGGGGCAAGACAGATAAATGAAAACAAATCAAAGTCTGTAAGGCAATAACTTGTTTCATTCATTTCTCCTTGAAAGCTCACAGAGGAACCTCATCCAGTTCACCTTCTCCCGCCGCCCCGTTCGTTGCTTTGTCACCCGAAGCCCGGATTGGGGTATCCGAGTTTCGTTCCGATTGAGAGTTTGTCTTATCTGCTAATTCCTCATTTGAGGAACCTGCTGTACCACTTTCATAGTCGGCCTCCGTGTTCCCATATTCAGGAGGCGGGTCACTTTCATCGGCAGGCGATTCCGCGTTCTCTTGGCCGGGTTGGGCATTTTCTTTTCGGTGTTTAGCCGCCGGCGATGGTGGTGAAGACTGGGTTCCATCACCATTTTCATCCTCAGTCTCCGATTCTCGTCCCTGCGATGGTCCATTCGCTTCGCTACTAGGGGGTGGCATGGGAGGGAGCTCCTTGTCGGCTGGCTGCTGTGGCGATCGGGAAGTTGAATTTGTGCGGTCTAGTCGTCCGGGTGAAATGGATCCGGAGGCGTTGTTTAACATAGCTTGCTGGCGATGCAATTGTGCACCGACACCCGGCCCCATTTGCCTCAGCTTTGGATCCGCATTCAAGTAGTACCCGCGGACACTAACAATTGTACCCTCCCGTTCACATCCTTCTACCCACTCCGGTCGGACGACAGGGATATTCATCTCAACGGCTTTTTCCCAAGCAGCGCCTCTACCCTCCGTGCAGACAAAATGCGTAGTATCTATCCGTACAGTGTCAATGAGTTTGGCACCAATTCGATCCACAGCCTCTTCAAGCGACGTCCTTAAGCTCTGTGGTAGAACACCCGGCGTAATAGTTATTCCTGACAAGTCGGTCATCTTATGTGTACGGCAGACCAGTTTCTCTGAACTAAAAGTGCCGGCGGAAGTACGGAGGACGAGATGGAAAGTATACTCTGTGTCAATTGCAAGGCCGCTGATTTTAGTGCTAAGCATCTCTTTCGGCCTTGGAATTGAACCAGCCTTGGAATCATTGCGGTATAGGGATAATGACTTGAGGGATGCGGTGGCTAAATTTATTGGATCCCATTCTAGGACAAGGGACGTTTGTGTCGCATTTCTGAGCCGGAGAACCGGTGGAGACGGCGTATGGATGCCATAGGTGTGTAGGATACGCTTTTGGAGGGATTGAAAGGCGGAAACACTTGCAGCTTCAGCGGCCTGGTTGCGCGATACTGTAATATCGACGATGCTGCCTGATGCTATATTTTTGGGTAGGAGGACAGACGGAAACTCGATCTAGAGTCAATAATGATAAGCAAAACGTTCATTGCGCAGTGGCAGGCATAAATAAAGAGGCGCACATGATGGCAGCACTTTGGAGTTATTCAACCACCATAGATAAATGTGATAAGATCGCAGTAAACGAGAGTCAACTGCGAAATAAAGGATTGGGGCGGGAGCTTACGAGTCGGTTGTCTTGGGTCAGAAGGACAGCAACGCCAGCATCGACCTTCCCAACGGTCAGAGAAACCAGCATGACGAACGAGTGAGAATGACAGAAGAGACAAGAGTGTTATATGGCGAACAGCATTCGGAAATCTGATTGTCGCAAGATATACAAAGTTGAGGTTTCGAGGGCCTGTAGTTAGTGTTTCACGAAGCTGTCCAGATGAGTTGATTACGTCAGAATTTACCTCTGCCCGGAAAGGACGCGCCCGCCGCTGCTTTAACGGCGGGATGCATTATTCTTATAGAGACAAGAATCGCGCCTCCTTTTGGCCTTCATCAATTCCCCAAAAGTGCCTCTGGCTTCTTCAGCTCCAGACGATGCAGCCGCTTGGAGTCAGGAGATATTAGCTCAATCCATAACTCTCGTCACTAGGTATTTCCCGAATCACGTGGCCACATGTCTCCTTGATCTTTGTCGATTGGGGTTGCAAAGTGCTTGCAACAGGCAGAGCCTATCCTTATGTCGGGAGAACAAGCAAATTCAGTAGTGAAACTATCACTACCACTGGTAAGCGCATCACATGTCTGTGAGGCGTGGATTATTTAGATCTGACAAGTTTGTCTAGCAATATCAACAAGACTTGTTCTCGGAACTCAGAGCTGAGGATGAACTCGTCATTCTTGCAAGAGGACTTGGCCTATTACGTATTGTGACGAATTTGTTACATTCTTATGATGCAGCCGGCAATAACCTAATCATAGTGGTGGGCGCTGGTAGTCTAGAAAATGAGTGGATTGGAGAAGGTGTGTAACCTGGGGTGCTTTAATAGAACCATTTTACTCACTCGCTATGCAGCTCTCGCCGAACAATATGCAGTCAGCAGAACTCCCTTGGCACGGGGGCTTAAAGTGATCAATACTGATCGAGCTACTGTTCCTTTGAGGTATGCCCTTCACTGACTTTCAGAGCTATTGTTTTCATTACTTGACATAGGATGAAGGCAAAAAATTTACGCCCAAGGCGGTATCCTGAGTGTCACCTCGCGGATATTGGTCGTCGATTTATTGTCCAGTTGAGTGGCCCTCCTGCATATAATTGGAGTGTTACTGATGGAAACAACAGAGATACTTGATCCCGAAACCATTACAGGCTTAATTGTTCTGCATGCTGAAAAGTAAGTTCTGGTCACCCCTAATTTTATCGTAACATATTAAATCCGTTCCAGGATCACGGCCACGTCGTTGGAGGCATTTATTATCCGTATATATCGACAATTCAACAAATTTGGTTGTTTAAAAGCTTTCTCTGATTCTCCCGAACCTTTCACAATTGGATTCAACCCCTTAGCAAACATGATGCGGAATCTATTTCTTAGGAAACCGTCTCTCTGGCCGAGATTCCAGGTTACGGTAGCGGAGTCCTTAGAAGGGCGGAAGAAAGCCGAAGTCATCGAGCTAGAAATACCGATGACAGATAAAATGAGGGATATCCAAAATGCAGTCTTAGAATGTGTCGAAGCGAATATTCGGGAATTGAAAAAGTCAAATTCTGGCCTCCACATTGAAGACTGGACGGTGGACAGTACGTTACATCAAGACTTTGATGTGTCTATCCGGCGACAACTGGAGCATATGTGGCATCGTGTAAGCTTTAGGACAAAGCAAATAGCTAACGATTTATCTGTCCTGAGGTCGATACTTCAGTAAGTCTTGGTGACCAACTTTTCATCTAGAGACATGGTAGGTGAGCTAACGCACTTCACAGTTCGTTACTAACGTACGACTCCGTCTCCTTTATCAAATACCTTGACACGATTATAGCTGCGCACTCGCCACCGCCGGGATCAACAAGGCAAAATTACTCCCCTTGGCTATTTCTTGATGCAGCTCATGTCCTGTTTCAAACCGCCAAGTCCAGGGTTTATCGCGGCAAATTGGACAATCGGCAATTTATACCTGACACTGCTTCCTTACCAACTGCCTTGGAAGCTGTGCTCGAGGAACAGCCAAAATGGTCGGTCCTCGCGGATGTTCTAGATGAGATTGAGAGGAGTACTTATCTCAACCCTGTTCCCCCGGGTGACTCGAATGGAACGATTCTAGTCATGTGTAGTGACAGGAAAACCTGCTGCCAAATCAGAGAATATTTAGAGACAATGCGCATCAAAATCGAACCCTCTAATGACGAAATGGAGAATGAGAGTGAGGCAAATGACGACAAGCCCTCTGCAGAGTTTATGCTTCGGAGGAAACTCCGCCGCTATTTAAACTGGAAGCGCGCTTCGTCCAGGATTAACAACAACTTGTATCATACTAAATCAAAGCAGGAACCAGGCACGGCACCAGGGTACAATTCTGTGGGTTCAGCCACTCAGTATCAAGGACGAGCACCTCCGAATAAGAGACGACGAGTTCGTGGAGGCGGTGGTTCTGGTCTGGCACCAGCCAGAGGTGCCAGCGGTAGTGTCCAGCTAGATACAGAGCTGCCAGCACAGGTATCAACCCTGCTGGAAGGAATTAAAATTGCTGAACCGGAAGAAGAAACTATCGAGGTTGGCATCGTTGATGACGATCTTGAAGATATGGAAGACCACTACCAACTCTACGACATGAACGATCTCTTGATGGTATACCCTTACGACGGCGACATGGATGACCACGTTCTTGAAGAAGTCAAGCCACGGTACATAATCATGTACGAACCGGACACAGCCTTCATTCGCAGAGTAGAAGTCTATCGAAGCTCTCACACGAACCGGGAAGTCAGAGTTTACTTTCTATATTATGGAGGTTCGGTCGAGGAACAGCGATATCTAAGTGCTGTCCGAAAGGAAAAGGACGCGTTCACAAAACTGATCAAAGAAAAAGGGGTATGTATGCACCCTGCGCTCTACGTGATAATTTTTCTTCGTGAGCTAAATGCAAAGTTCTTGCGCAGTCCATGTCCCTAACAATAAACCACGACAAAAGCGCTGAAGATCCGCAAGAGCAATTTCTTCGAACAGTCAATACCCGCATCGCTGGTGGAGGCCGACTAGCCGCAACAGCAGCGCCACCTACCGTCGTAGTGGACGTGCGCGAATTTCGCAGCGCGCTCCCATCCCTCCTCCACGGGCGAAGCATGGTCGTAGTTCCTTGCCAACTAACAGTTGGCGACTACATCCTGACCCCGGACATTTGTGTCGAGCGCAAATCGATCCGTGATTTGCTCAGCTCCCTGAAGAACGGCCGTCTATACAATCAGGCCGAAACAATGCTCCAGCACTACAAAACCCCAGTCCTGTTAATCGAATTTGACCAGAACAAATCATTCACTTTTGACGCATTCACGCCCTCCACGGGCACACCAAGCTCAGAAAGCCTATCCAGCAATCTGATAGACCCCACAAATCCCAAATCCATCCAGCACCTCCTGACACTACTCGCGCTCACCTTCCCACGGCTGAAAATCATCTGGTCCTCCGCCCCGTTTCAAACAGCAGAGATCTTCGCCGAGCTAAAGAAGAACAATGCAGAGCCTGACCCCATTCGCGCCGTGCAAATCGGGTTAGATTTTGACATCACCTCCTCTACAGCTACCGCCGCAGCCGGGACGAGTACCAGTATCATGTCAGCCACGAGAATCGAGCATCGGGCCTTCAATCAGCTACCCCAGGATATGTTAAGGGCTGTCCCCGGGGTGGCGCCGAAGATAGCAGAGCGGTTGATTTTGGAGACAGAGAATTTACAGCAAATTGCGAATATGGAGATGGAGGAGTTGGAACCGTTGGTTGGGAAGGAGGTTGGGAGGCAGATTTTGCGATTCTTTCGGAGAAACGTTTTTGATGAGGAGAGTGCTGATTAGGCGCGGGGGCGATTTCTTGCTTTCCGTAATGCGATTAGCTATAATGCCCAGGTTTAGATGGTGGAATAGGCAAGGTCTGCTTTAATCCGTTAAAGTGCACTACAGATCTTTTCATGTCTTCGATAGAAATTGTATAAATTTGACGATGAGCCGTTTCCAAATTGAATATCCATATCAATACGGTATCACGTAAGGGGGAAAAGGAGCATTTACACCGTTCTAGCCGATCCTAAATTTTGTCTTTCATTACTTCATTTTTGCTTTCGGTTTATCGATCTATACTTTCAAACTGCCAAATTGGGAATGTCGCAAGAGCCTCCAAAACGGAAAAACGGCAGGGCAAGAAGTCCAAGCAAAAAGCAGAAACGAAAAACAGAAGAAAGACAGAAGCGAAAACGTAATAACGGAAGCATGCCAGTAAGGAAAAACCAAAGTCTTCATAACCATGAGGGTGAAAATGAATTTAAAATGAAGCCCGTCCAATCGTAAACCGCGTTAAAAAGGAAGAGCGAGGCTGGGGAAGGTCCGGAAAAGAAATAATCCGCAGTAAAACAATCGGATTGATTTATGCATGATAGTGCCCAAACTCGCCCCGTCTGGTGTCCCGTCCGGTGATCGGCTCGAACCCTGCTTTATAGGTATATGGATTCTTAAGATAGTCTATAGCTATATCTGACCAGTAATTCTTCAGCCGAAGATGCCCGATTTCTATCCCTGGAGAAGGAGCGCCGAAGGAGCGCTGAATGTTTGCCTGTAACTCAACAGTAGCTATATAGTACAGCTGGAGTGTTTCCAAACAGGGGCTGTCTGCAACGCCAAAGGATAGAGAACCGTCAACCTTGGGACTGTTGAAGCTAGACACGTGCATAGAGAGGAAGCGCGGCCTCGTCGAATCGGGGGGAATTTTTTTTTTTGGGAGAGATCAGATCTCATCAACATCAATGTCCTTGTCGTCGTCGCTGCCATCACGGTCTTCGTCAAACTCGACGTTGTCGTCAATATCCTCATGGCCATAGCTGTTGTTACGATATTAGCGACATATATATCAATATTAAAAACTGCTGAAACTGGGAGCAAAACGTACGTATCAGTCTCGTTAATCTTCGCACTCTCAGGCAACTCGCCGTAGGCTTTCAAACTTCGAGCCTCGTCGGCATTATATTTGAGGATAACGTCACCCTTCTCGTCTTGGTAGTCTCGAAGAGATAACAGAATGATATCTCCCTGGTTAATCCAGACCTTCTTACGGAGTTTGCCACGGATATGAGCAAGTCGTTTTTCGCCATCGAAGCAGAGGGCTTCCAGTCGTCCGTTACCCAACATCTTGACGACCTGAGCATATTCTTGTCCTTCCTCTTTGAAGGTCAGTTCTCGCTTCTCGTTGTCATTCTCGTTCTTTCCACGGCGTCGGTTTTTACCACCCTATATACAAAATAGAATGTTAGCGTCCTAGTTTCATAGAACCCGCAAGGTTGTTTTATATACAGAGAATATATTTCTTATTCTGACGAATGGCCCCATGCCCTCAATCCGATGCATACGAAAGTGAAGGTACAGACGGTACTCAAAGGATATGTGTGGCAATGTGGGGGTTTGTAGAGAGGGGTAGGAATCGAACCTTTCCCTTATTCTTCGGCATATTCAACTGCTGCTAGACTGTTCCTGACTGAAAGTGTAACGGTTTCCCAGATCTGATATGTAATGATATGTACTTGGATTCCTGGAGAGAAAACGTTGGCGGTTGTGGTGATGATGTGGTAGTTGTTAGACAAATTTGACTCTTATATAGTGGGGGATTTTTCTGTTCTGCTGGCTGGATCGCCACTCCAAAACCGCAACTATACCCGATTTGGCAGCCTCAACGCGCACCTTGAAGACTTTTCAGGAGTACTTTCCCCGCCGGCCGATTTGTTAGGAGATACATGTACCACGACCATCCTCATCTTCGTTCCAAGCTCCCGCATTTTTAAAACCAAATACGTAATTGGAAATTCTACAGAATGACTTCAAGGGGCGCAAGCAGTATATTTGCCAAAAAGTGTACCGTGCGAGCAACGGCTCGAGGACTTGCCTCTTACAACGGCTTCAGACCCCCTAAGTTCGTCGCCCCCAAACAGCCGTATTTCTCAGTCAGTTACACGCCTGAAAACAGACCTACATGGCGCGCGAAGAAACTTTCCTGTGATCTCTTTGTCAATATGTATGCCGTCCAACCCAAAATCGACTACATGTGGGCGACACGGGAGAAGGGCCAGCTTTGGTGGTCCGCTTCGGCCCAATCTGATATCGCATCCGAGAGGAGCGTTATACGGTCGTGGTGCGCCAGGCGGGTGCGGACTGCATTTAGAGATGCGTTGAGGGAACGTGGATACGACAAGACAGGGCGAAGAATACCGGATACCGAGCAGCGGGAGCGGCAGAAGCCGCAACAGAGGCGACAAGCTGGGCAGCCGCCGTCTCGGTTAGAAGCCTTGGAAGGGACTTTGGAAATTCACTTCCGGCTTGCTGTCAAAGCTGCGAAATATACGGATATTGTGCGGGAGGCTGGGGCCGTCATTGAAATGATTGAAACTTACCTCAAACGGGGTAGGCGAACGGGAGGGAAGTGACGTGGAGAATTCTTCAGATGCTCTTCGGCCTAGTAACAATGGCGTACCTACCTAGGGTAAAAGAGGGTGGACTGGGTGCATGCCGTTACTGGTTCCAGCATCTTTTGCACAGCACAATAAGGCCATAGAAAAGCCCTCTAGATCTAATTTATTCAGGCACTTACTTTATCTGGATGATAAACAACAGGTAACCAGCAATCCCCTGGGAATTTTATTCGAGCTATGCTATATGCCTGATCTATTGTGCTCCGGATACTCCCACTAGCATTCACGACGGTCAGCTAGGCATGCACTACCAGCGCCTTCACCACATCGCCACATATGATCACTCCAGGACCAAAGTTCCGCAAGTAATCCACAATACAAAAGTACGATCATCAAACTTCCCCTCAGTCATCACACCAAGCATCCAGACGAACCCAAAAGGAGCTTTCCGCTTCACGAAATCCAACCTCACTTATTGAGCTCATTCATTCGAGCATCGATTTCTTCCCGTGGGATTCTTGCCGGCATTTCCCCTACAAACGTCCGCAAAAAGTCAACATCTAAATGCCAATTATGGAGGAAATATCTTGGGCGAATTCTCTTTGAGATGAGACTAACCTTCCGGAATCTCCGGACCCTTAGCTATGAAGTCCCGGGCCTCAGGCCTCAACTGTTCACCTCCGGCTGTAGAGCTGGCGTTCTTCTGTGCCTGGCTTCGTGTTTGGCGCGTTGTCGTGCCAGTCTTTCCGGCTTGGGACTCTTGACTAGATGTGCTAGCCATGTTTCCAGATGGATGGGTTGGGATGTGTGGGACGGGTATAGGTCGAGGGGGTGCGGCGATATTGCTGGAGACGCAAAATTGTATTTTTGGGAAGGTTGTGTTAGCTTTACTTAATCCTATTGTTTGGATAGATTATTAACTTGTACTTTGAGAAACGAAATAGGTGGATATGGTAGATATGATTAGAAGTCGGACAGTGAGAGGTGTTGCGGGCAGCCGGCATGATTTATACCCCCTGGCGCTGATGACATCACCAACACAGCCATGGCTTTCAATCTCGAGTAAAAGCCAGGGAAGAAACCATGGCAGGCAACCTATGAGAATTGACCTCACCCCATTCATCCATCTTGACATTAATCCGTTTATATATACATTATAGCATGCGATGGCCATTTGTTACTGGTATATATCAAGAAAATAGTACTGCTTCTGGACTTCTTTGTGTGTTGCCCAGCTGCCCAAAGCAGCAGATAACTACTGTATAACTTTCTCATACAAAGAGTGGTAAATACATTCGATCGGCTTCAGTAGATATCTTCACGTTCAACCCTTGTTCTGCGCAATGATTGTATTTCCCCTCATAACTTCTGTACGGGCTTCCTAGTCCCCAGAGACTGTACAGGGCTTGGCGCGGTTTTCCCTGACTAAGCTTCGTAACCTCTCCCGGGTCCCACTAACTCTGCACAACTCCATCCATCCATTCTCCCTCTCTTCTACATTTATAAAATTCGAAAATACACCCTGTGTATTACTCCTCTTAGCCACTATATCCTAGGCGGCATTCCGCTGACGGACACTTCACCTACTGCCATTCGAACGCCAGTTGGTAGCACGTTGTGTTGCCGCTCAAGGAGCCCGGCTGCCTGCTGAAAGGATAAGCAATGAGCCACTTAGCTATCAAATATAACTAATGAGACGAACGTCGTCTTCTTCCTGTCCGCAAATACTAACCTTGGAGCCCCAACCATGCCGTCCATTCTCACCGATGCGGATAAAGAGACGGTCAGGCGAACCGTTCCAAAACCCTCCAACAAGATACTGGCGGTGGCAGTTGCGCGGCTATACGTAGCACATCCAAACCCTCACAAATGGACATATACCGGGTTGCAAGGAGCTGCGGTTCTTGCTAACGACTTGGTTGGACATACGTTTTGGATTAAGTTGGTTGATGTTTCGGTATGCGATGCAATATCTTCTTGATATACCCTTACCTCCCTAGCGTACAGCAAACCAAACTAACATGGCATATCTTCGAAAAATAGCCCGCCGGTAGAGGAGTTGTATGGGACCAGGAAATCTACGATGGCTTTTCGTATAACCAAGATAGGACGTTTTTTCACACCTTCGAGCTAGAGGATTGTCTCGCAGGGTTATCGTTTGCGGATGAGAAGGAGGCAAAGACCTTCTTGAAAAAAGTTCTAGAACGAGAAAAGAGCGCGAGTAAAGAAACCAAAACCACACCATTTGCATCGCTCCGGGGCCAAGGGCCCGCTCCAGTAGCAAACAACAAAAGCCATAGTCGGTTTGGGCTTGGTAGCCTCCTACATGTCCACCGACACTCCTCCGCCCATGCGCCGCCTACTCCTGCGGAATCTATCATCCCCCCAAGGCAGCCCGCCCCCGCTCCAGCTCCCGCTCCCGCTCCCACCCCAGCAGCAACAGAACTTCCAGCAGCCCCACAGCGGAAGCAGACGTCAGCCTTAGACACGGTAGATCCGTCATGGAGAGGCTTGCTCGACGAATTACTTGCCATGGGTATTACGGAGGATCAAATCGCGGAGAACTCAGATTTTATCAAACAATACATTGAGCAGAAACAAGCTGATGAGCTTAATGATGCATCTAAAGAAACTCCACCAGATTCCCAAAAGAGAGCAAAAGCCCCACCGCCTCCTCCGCCGCCAAATGCCCCACCCCCGCCAACAGCATCGATACCGGCACTCAGTCCCCAGAATACGGGAAGGAGAAGTGTTCCTCCACGTCCACCGCCGGCACGACGCGGCCGTCCTCCTTCACCACCGCCTGCGCGTGAACCACCTCCGCCCTCTCCATCTCCGCCGCGGGAGCCATCACCAGTTCGGCCACGCTTCAAAGCGCCACCTCCCATCGCAGATGCCGGCAAATTCGCCAATGCTCTCCCGAGCCGGAATAGAACTGCATCAGGTTCTAATCTAGCCAAACCGGGAACTCAACCCCCACCCTTGCCACCAAAAACTCCTGTGGAGGGAGAGCGAAAGGTCTCGGCCCCCCAACTACCCAGTCGAACGCCAGTTCTCCCACCGCGGCGAGAAG
Organism: Blastomyces percursus; assembly: GCA_018296065.1. NCBI lineage: Eukaryota > Fungi > Ascomycota > Eurotiomycetes > Onygenales > Ajellomycetaceae > Blastomyces > Blastomyces percursus. Next base: position 13,727 of record JAFEJD010004619.1, read on the forward strand.
TTAGTCCTGGATTACCTCCCGCCTTACCACCCAAGATTCCTCATGTTACTCCTGCACCTGGGCTTGCCCCTGGGCCTCCTCCCCCACCACCACGTGCTCAAACTTCTCCAACTTCAGCTCCCCAGTCACTACAACCACCGCCACCACCAGCTCCAGTCTCTATCCCAGGACGTCAACTGCCACCACCAAATTCAGCTCCCGCA
>JAFEJD010004623.1:5399-31154 GCA_018296065.1 Blastomyces percursus
GTGAGTGGTTTAGGCTCGTACGAAACACCATTGCAAAGTATGGGATCCTGGAGGATGATATCTACAACTTTGGTGAGACTGGATTTCAGATGCGTGTTGTTGGAACTGCCAGAGTCATTACTGGATCTGAAAGAGCTGGAAATCCCAAGCTTGTACAGCCTGGAGATCGAGAATAGGTGACTGTCATTGCTGGAATCAATGCCACTGGCTGGGCTCTGCGTACGATGATTATTCTCAAGGGAAAGATGCATCAGTCCTGTTGGTATGAGACTGAGGGACTGCCTAGAGATTGGGAGATTGGAGTCAGTGAGAATGGCTGAACTACTGATCAACTGGGCATGTACTGGCTGAAAGAGGTATTCAACAAGGAGACTCTACCTCGTACAAAGGGCACACACCGACCCTAAGCCAGCTGGTCAAGGAGTGTCAAATGGCAATGCACAGTGCTGCTATTCTAGCAGCTGAAAACAGGGAGTTAAAAGCTGCCAATGCTAAACAGAAGAGAAAGCGAGAAAGAGGCCGTACGTATGTAGCCCAAGAGGGTGCTTTGAGGGTTGAAGAAGGCTTGGGTCGTGTACAAAGTGTGAATGAATGGGAAAGAGGGGTGGGGTGGTTAAGGCTGCTGAGTCCCAACCATAAAAACGTGCTGCACCACGGTGTAGTGTATGTGGGATTATTGGGCATACCGTACATGCTCCAGGCGTACAGGAAATAATTCTTAATGTAATTAATTAATTTTGTTTCTATTTGGTGGTTCTTTTCCATCTCAACTCAAGTTGCAAGGTGGGAAGTGGTTCGCTCGCTTATCGATTACGTTAACTAGTTAATTAAGTTAATTCCACTGCCGGAAGAACATTCCGCCGTGCTTTTTCCAGCCCACACAAAATTTCCATCCGAAAATTCGCTAAAAACTTCACCAGCGACAAACGAACATCAACTCTTCTATCGCCAATCTCCATTCCCTGCCGGAGCGCAAAAACCCACCAGTTTCAATTATACACATTTAGAAAGTCCCACTGACATTTCTAACGCGTTACGATGGCACCAAAGAAGGCTAAGAAGAGCACCGACAACATCAACTCGCGCCTTGCGCTTGTGATGAAGTCCGGCAAGGGTAAGTACATCGTGCTGTTTGAGGAACATTTCATTGCGAAGACGATCGATTCGATTGCTTGCTTCATTTACAGGTTCGATGGGCGCTCAGATTAATTCGTTCTTGAATAGTCACCCTGGGTTATAAGTCTACCCTCAAGTCCCTCCGATCCGGCAAGGCCAAGCTCGTCATCATTGCCGGCAACACTCCTCCCCTCCGCAAGAGTGAGCTTGAATGTAAGAAACATCTCATACTTATTTTCTAGTTTATGACCCACGCGACCAAAGAATTATGGCTAACAATTCGTTCCTCGTTTTTACAGACTACTCTATGCTTTCCAAGACCAGCGTCCACCACTTCTCCGGTAACAACGTAAGCTAAGCCAAATCTCATACTATTTTATTTTCCCTTGTTCTTTTCCCAACATGCTACATCCGCCGGCTCGACTCGCCTCGACTCAACTCAGAAAACCGTAACGTCATTTACCACCGTGACATGTGATATTGAGCTCCATGAGCCACGGTACACATCGAAGTTGAGTCGAGCTCGAGACTACGAGCCGGACTGGGCCGTATATGTAGCCGTGTTCTACCCAGAGAAGAAGCTTTGTCATGTCTCTATACAACATTTCACAAAAAACAAAAAAGCTTTGGAGGGTATCGAACCACAGGCGCTGACTATCGAATACTTTTATTTTTCCGCTCTTTCCTCCCTACGAATGCGGGGGATGGAAATTGTGGAAAAATAACCTTTTTCTTCCACTTTCTTTAGATCGAGCTTGGAACCGCCTGCGGAAAGCTCTTCAGATGCTCCACCATGGCCATCTTGGATGCTGGTGACTCCGATATCCTCAGTGGCACCACTGCCTAAGTTAAAAAAAAACGTTTCGTACGGATGACGGGATTGCTTTGTCTGTGAGGCAAGAGGCAGGAGGCTGCTACTGCCAACGTCATTCCAGATGGAATGGAAGGGTGGCGGGTGCCTTCTTGGGCCTTGCTGTTTGGTGTTGACGCTTGTTGGAGATAAATAGAGGACTCTTTAGTTTCCTTCTACCTCCTAGCTGGACCCTATGTATGTATTGTACCGTACCTGAGCCACTGGCCTGGAAATGAAACTGGACATGAGAAAATGAAAACCCGACAAAATAGACATGACGCCGACAAATGCAGAGCAAAGAAGATAATGGCGAAGCCAAAATCCAATTTATTCAGAGACCCAGAACTGCTGCTTGTCAATGGTTCTTCTCACATTGTTCCATCTCCTAACGGCTAATTGGAATCGTAAATATTATAAATTAAAATATAAGACCACACATCGTAATAAAAGTAAAAATTTTAAAGAATTAAAAACATCATTTCGTCGAAAAAGCAAACTGTGTCCCGTCGTGCTTACCGTGATATATGTCAGCTACTGGGGCAAAAGAACTCAATTACCACCAGTTAACACTGGAGGAAGAGGGGCTGAACCACAGGAAGGGCAAGTTAAGTCATGGCTGACAATATATATATTGGCCAATCTTAATAATTTTCAATAACCACTCTTAACAATTGTATAACTCCCAAACCCACGCCCAGGGCCTGCTTCCCCTCTTTCGACTAGAGGAAATATATCTGACTCTAAGGACGCCGTCCCACCACCTTTCCCCAGCGAACTCCTCGCATGCGGCGCACGTGGTGAAAGCGGTGAGTGTGGAGCATTTCCTTGAGAGGAGAATATTTTAACATTGCTGCTGCTGAGTTTGTTCGTGCGTATGTTTCTAGTCCCGCTCGACGAGGCACCGGTTCGGTCCCCGAACACCGTTGGGAATAACTTGCGGAGGAGAGCACGGATTGCTGGCATACATGCACAGAGGATGCTGGCGTGCCCTTCGATAGTACTCCAGTAGCCGACAGGAACATGATCCCCTGTCAAGTTTGTCAGAATGGGAGGTGAGGTCGGTGTTGAGGGGGGGGGGGGGGACGCGCATGAAAAGTTGTGAAAAGAACAATGGGGAACGTACAGGTTATGTTGTGGGAGTTCCCGAATTGAAGTAACGACTTTAGGCGGATTATGCTGACGATCGTGACGCTGTTTATTTTTTCCCCTGTTAGATCCAAACTATTTCCTTCGTGACCGCGAAATAGGGCAGAACCTCTGCAATGAACGAAGTTGGGAGCGATGGGGCCAGAAAAGGGAAACTAACAAAAATCCCACACCAAACATTAGCAGGATGTGGATCTTCTTTTTAACTGACAACGATAATCCTAGCAGCTGCTTGACTGGCAAGGTGATAATGACGATGTCCAAGACGATATTTATTGCTGCGCTCAACCATCCGATGAGATTGATATTGCTGCATTTGTAGTTCGTATGCTCTCCATCCCAATGTTCCCAGGCCAGATGGACCGGGTTACACTGGAACAGAGCGGCAAACACAAGCGCAGTCCCGTAAGCAATGGTAATGCCCATCACGACATAGCAGGCGATTTTGAACTTGTGTGACGGGAATATTCGCAGGTAGAAGAACAATATGGATACTTTCGTCACGTTCATGGTGACAAAATACATTACTTCTTGTACGTAATAGACCTGAATAGTTAGAAGGTTAGTTGACACCATGTTCTTTCGCTCAGACCACTGGCCATGCGATGGAGAGACTCACTTTAAGAATATATGTGATTTTGTCGAATGGAACATTCCACATGTCCTTCCCCAGACCGGCATTGGAGACTATATATTTCCGAATGAGAAATAATTCAGGAGAGGCAACTCTAATGCGGGGGAATACTTACGAGGTACCGACAAAACACCCAAAGGTATACCAAATACCTAATGTTGTATCAGCATTTTGTTGAAGATTAAAATATCAATCTCGAAGCCTCACCATTGCGATTGTGATAGTCCAGTCATCTGCATGAAACTGTCCACCAAAGTATGGTACCTTTGATATCATACGCAATATGAATGCGGTAAAGGCAACAGCAAGTCCCGTTACTCCGCATATTGAAACCGAGGACGTTCTGTCTCGTTTAGAGTGTCCACAGAGATTTTCTGAGATACGTTTCGCAGCTTTAAATATTGCAATCAGTAACCAGGTTTAGGAGATCAACGGTGACAATGTCGATCTTCTGAGGTCTTACTGAGCGCTTCTTTAAATGTGCAGTGTCCTAGGACACAATTCTCGACAGTCATCGCCAGGTTGGCGTCCGAACAAACGCATGTTGGATCCTGGAGAAGGCAGGGGAACTCTGGGGCTAGTTGGGGAAAACATTTCGTCTAAAATGCATGAGTTGGAAGTTAGCAGGCGCACGCTCTCCAAAGCGTCAATAAGAAAATAATACGCCGCAGGTAAGCGTGCTGTATTAGAAAACCTACGGCACATGTTGGTAAATCGGCGATTGAGCCCGCTCGCGTTTCAACGCCTGCGGCTGTGGCTAGGGAGGCCAAGCCAGCCGCGAGGGCAAGTAGAAACCGGAATCCCCTCAGCTTTGCGGTTTTATACGTAGTTGCTAGACAGGCCTAGGCAACGCCACACCACATATGGAATAGTTGACAGTGCACAGTAACAATAGCAAATCCAACTGATTAGTTGATAAATTGATCTATAGGGAAAATATGCCCTATCAGTCCTGGAACAGATAATGCCGAGATAGGAAGAAAAGAAATGGGGGAGGGAGGGGTCGAATATATAAAGCTGCTAGCCCTTCGGAGCACAATGCTGAATGAAGCCTTCTCCAGTTTTCTATTGATCGCCTGAGGAGACAGCGGGTCAACCCAAAACAGAAACTCCGTAGATATATAGTCGGCGTAGTATACGTACGAACGACAAATCAAAAGAACAGCGGATAATATCGTTGTTGGGACCAAAGAGCTAGGTCAGAGCACATATTCACAGAGCCGGATCAAGGACCTCGCCAGTATCGTATCTGCGGGTGCTCTGGAATATGAAGGCAAGGCAAATTCAAAATACTTCTGTGCCTGCTCGTCTTCGGTCCTCGGACGCAAAGTAGATAGTGGCCCGATGCCCCATTTTTCCAAGGCATCCTGGGGCTGTATCTGGTATCTCTAGTGGGCAGTTGGCCTTGGACCCCGGTGTTTCTCCCACCCCAACCGTGGGAACAATAATGGTTGAAAACGGCAATAATGGGTCCGGCAAACTAAATAATAGAAGACTTTGTCCAGACATAATACAATTCTCCATCTGTGTGACTCTTTTTGAATTAATAAATGACAATTGACGATTCCTACTTCTGACAGGCTTGATTGCCGGCAGCCCAGCTGCCGGCAATGCCTGAACAGCACGTGCCGCCGATGCTAGCGCAGGTGGCGCGTAACTAGCCTGGGATAGGGTTTTTGTCGTGGAGAGCAAACTTCAACTAAAATCATTATCTACCTAGGTAGGGTAGGATCATTGCAACTCCTTCTAGCCTAGCCGACCCAGGAGTGGCACCGGGACATTGTTGAAAGTGGAGACTGCATGGTGCAGATACTTTGGCAAGCGATCGAGTTTCAAGTTCTGTTAACTAGTTGTGATAATCCTGCCCACACCGAAGACGTAACAAGACGATGTTACCCCTTCTACGTCAAACAGTAAATTGCTTCAGCCTTGTATGAGATTTAAAATATCGAATTTGTAAGGACCTGGCGTTTGTTGAGGGCTAGTAGGAGTGGAATACACGCCTCGTTAGGAAAGGCTCACGATGCATAAAATCCGCTGTCTGAAGGGCATCCTGTAAATAACTAACGGTTATTATTATTAGCGTCGTCAGCAGCCGCGTGAAAACAGGTTGAAATAGGTTTTTTTATGTCCCATCGCCAAATTCATCCCCATATTCCCATGTGGTCAACCTGCAATTTGGCCAATGAACCTGTCATAAAGCCATGTGGCAAGCCCAGTATGAAAACTTTAACCATGCCCCTGGCCCCTGGACCCTGGCAAAGGAGATGGCATGCTGCTCGGAAAATATGCCTTTTTGGATGTTAGGGGCGTGATCCCAAAGTCTCTCGGGATCAATATAAAAAGGCTAGGACGAAGGGTGCCTCCCGCATCTAGAAATATCGCGGAGGTCCCAGAGACATTTTTGTCACGTCGCAATGATGTCTCCCCGGTACTCACGGAATTCCTCCGCCTTAAAAGTGAGAAGTGATGTAGAGCATAGAGTAATACCTTCATCAAACTTGGCTTTGCACCTCTTAACAACGCGCCTCTTAGATGCCCAACTCCAGTGTTAGACTGTTCTAGGCCGGGAGGCTAAATTTCAATTGCATCTGCTGATTACGGTAGTTAAAGCATATCGGCGAGCATGTCAACAGATGGAGCTTCTACCTTGTTGCTAGTAATCGTTATCGTTTATTATCAACTATCGTCGTCGTTGGTCGAACTCGAGGTTTCCAAGGTTGATATCAATGTCATGTGACTCATCCCGGCTGCTTTAATATTAGTAATCAATTCGCCCCTTGATGTCTAATTCGGGTTATTAGGGCTTAGGACATGGTCATGTGATATGACTAGCCCCGATGCTTGGAAATCAAAATTAACATGAATCTCCTCCACGACGACGACAACGACCGACAACACCGCCAACCATATATCACCTAGTTCGCAGGAAGTGCTGTCATTGCTCCTAATCATCCGACAAAATGGCACGTCGTCCAGCGAGATGTTACCGCTACTGCAAGAACAAGGTACGATGATGTTGATGTTCCTCTTGATTTTCGACATGAACATCGTTGTGGGAAAAGACGAAACTTCGCACGCCGGCCAGCCGAGCAAGGAGCGCCAATGACTGTTGTTGAAAGCACCCGCTTATCTACCACTGGCTCTTCGTGCGATATTCGGGCGTGCGGTGTGACGGGAGATTGTTGATGCATTTTGCTGAAAATTAAGTGGTGTCACAATTCTCCGTCAAATGCTAATATTTGATCTCTTGCTATAGCCATATCCTAAATCCCGCTTCAACCGTGGTGTGCCCGACCCTAAGATCCGTATCTTCGATCTTGGTCGCAAGAAAGCCAATGTCGATGAGTTCCCTCTATGCGTGCACATGGTGTCCAACGAGTACGAACAGTTGAGCTCTGAGGCTCTTGAAGCTGCCCGTATTTGTGCCAACAAGTAAGCAGTCCGCCACAACAAATCGAGCCCCACGCGTAAGGGATATTTTTACTGATGCCATATCACCAATCCAGGTACCTCGTCAAGGTCGCCGGTAAGGAAGGTTTCCACCTCCGCGTCCGCGCCCACCCCTACCATGTCGTCCGTATCAACAAGATGTTGTCGTGTGCCGGTGCGGATAGACTCCAAACCGGTATGCGTGGTGCCTTCGGTAAGCCCAACGGCATCGTCGCTCGCGTCAATATTGGCCAGATTCTCCTCAGCGTTCGCACCCGTGATGCCCACCGTGCCACCGCCGTCGAGGCTCTCCGCCGTTCCATGTACAAGTTCCCCGGCCGTCAGAAGATCATTGTCAGCAAGAACTGGGGCTTCACCCCGCTGAGACGTGAGGAATACATCCGCCTCAGACAAGAGGGCCGTGTCAAGATTGATGGTGCCTATGTTCAGTTCTTGAGAAATAAAGGCAACATTGAGGAGAACATCAAGCGATTCCCAGAGGCATATGAGAATCTGTCGCAAGCATAGATTTGTTAATGAATGGAAAGAAGTTAGCATTTTTTGATTTCTTTCTTTTTTTCTTTTTATATTGTTTTATGACACAAATCTAAGCGTTTACAAAAAGGATTCAACAAACAAAATAAAAGATATATCCCTGGGACTCTGTCCTTGCCTGTATAATGTTTGTAGACTGGAATTTCATTGATTCATTATGGAAAGCATGAATTCTGCACATTGCGAATGTGTTGATGTGATGAGCACTGTGTCTTTTAAAGAAACAAGTCCATACGTTCTAGATTTATCTCTGTGACCTGTGTGTGATTGCTCATAACTATTATACAGTCCTACAGGTATCTTGGCTATTTTTATTCAGTGATTAGCAACAGAAGAATTTTATTTTTCTTTCTCGCCTGTTAGACACTGATGGTCATGTACTGGTGAAAACAACAATGAGCATCAGTGTAGTAATTCAGCTGGCTCATATGTCTTCTCATGAATGAAAGCCTGATTTCTTTTAAAAAAAAACTATACTTTTGATCTTCATAAGACTATGATTATGATGTAAATGTCAATCTCTCTATAGTAGTTTTTCCGTCTCCCTGCTTCTCAGTAGTCTCTGCAGCCATTCTACTGTAAGTGATCTTGAAATGACACTTAAATACTAATGAGATTATTAACGAATTAACTCAGCAACTGCTAATTCTTTAGCTGGTGTGTTGCGGCGTATATAAAGCGTGTGGCCTCCCAGATATTGGTCCGAGGCTATGTGCAGGTCTACAATAGAAACGGGGGCGAAGAAAGAACTTGACGGGATGCAAGTAAGAATGGCATATTCCAAGTATTGCTTAGACCACATATCTAGCGACGTAGTCAGCTTACTTCTGCAGGCTTATAAATAACTAGAATAATTTTGAAGTTATCAAACTAGGTTCGTATATACAGCAAGATAATAGATAACCTGCCTCTACGCGCCCTTCCCTACTCCCAAAAGGTCACCACGCTATCATTCGATCAGCCTGAAAAAAAGAACCAAAGAGGCATCCGTGCACATCTAGTCTGGCCGAAGGAAATCTCCCACCAAACCTTCTTCCTACGCGCCTTCCAATGCCCATTGAGCCCATCTATTCATGAAACTTTCTGTGATATACTTCAAATGCATATGCGGACAGAGCATTAAAAAAAGGTAGATAAAACACACAAGGAAGCACAAGGAAGAAAACACGTTACGCCACGCGAGAAAGTAGCGAATAGAACCATATATGTTGATTCGAGTTTCAAGAAAGGCTAGAGGGGAGAAACAAAGAAGAAAAACCAACGATGCGAAGATAACCAACCTCGTCCGCTATTCACCATTAGGGCATAAATAATTAAATATTCATTTCAAACATCCCGCCAATTCCCCGTCCCTCCAACTGCAGAGACAACCACGCTTCCGCTCCCAACGCTGCCCCCAATATCCCAGTAATGTCGACTCGACCCACTACCGCCAGCAATCGTCCGCTTCGCTGAGACCACAGACATCTTTGCGCTTTGGCTTGCGCAGCTGGAGCTAGGACGGCGGATATGATGGCGGAAGATTGGGCTAGCGGGGCCGGCCATGGCAGAGCTCGAGAGAGATGTTGAAGATTGTCGGGCATGTTGCCGGGCCATGGCCCGTTGGATCTGGGATTGGGAGCGGGCATGGGCGCGCGCGACGAGGGGATGATGTTGTCGGATAATGGCAGCGCGGAGGGAAGGGTCTTGTTGATTTGTTTGGTAGGTTGAAAAGGGAGTGGTAGTAGTGGTGGAACTGCGACGGCGAGGGGATGTGTTTCTGTTATTGTTGTCGTCACTTGTGAAGGAGACGTTTTTGCTAAAGCGGCTGCGTAGGAAATGGAAGACCATTTTGATATCTAGCTCGCGTTCCCAATACTCGCGCTCGCGTTCAAGGCGGGTGGCTTCTGAGAGGGCTTCGCTGCTTTGGAGGATTTGACCTGCTGCCGTCAGTGGTGCTGGATGGGTATTCAGGTTGTAAGGGGAGAGCGGTGCTTCTCCCCCAATTTCTAATGCAGCGCTAGCTGCGTCTCGGAGGGTGGGGCCGAATTCGTATTGGGGAGAGTATGTTGACGCAAGATTGGATGTGGTATTATTTGACGCGGTTCGAGAGAGGGAAAATGGCTGGGGGACAGATGCTGTGGGTGTCGAAGGAGGTGGGGAAATAGGTATTCCAGCATACTGTTTAGAAATAGATGCTGAAGAGCGAACGTAGGTGCTGAAGGCACCCGGATGTTCACATAGCTGATGGACAAGAATGCCCAACTCGCGAGCAATACGCTCCAGGAGTCTTTCATGCCAATGATCGTCGGCGTGAGGAGCGTCATCTACTTCTTTCATGACCTCGTCTCTATCCAAATGTTCATGTAAACCATCTAATGCAGAATCGTTGAGATCGTTCACTTCGGACATCTCATCTTGCTCTCTTTTCTCCGTCAGAACAAGCGACTCTCCCAAGATGACTGAAAGCAAGGAGTCGTCGATACCAATTAAGCCCCGAATGACTTTTCTGGTGATCCTCCTCCAGAACGACTCATTAGCTGCAGCATCATCGTCCTGTAGTTCTACATTCTGGCCAACCCGGGATTCTTCAGTCCCAGATTGGGGGGCGTTAGTTTCCAGGCCGATTATCCCCGCATCACTCCCAAGAGCCTGTCGAGCTACTGATCCTTCGCCGGTATGACCTGCGCGGCTGTTTCTTCTCCGCCTCGTCTCCTTCTCAATCTCCTGCAACAAAGCGCGGCTCTGTTCCATCCGCCACTGCTCAATCCTCTGCCATCTTTCACGCTCTAACTCGCGAGCCTGGATTTCTTCAACGGTCTCCGAATGTCTCTGGACACTAGACCGCCTTCTATGTCTCCTGTCACTTCTCCGTCGCGGGTTGTATTGTTCATATTGCCAGAGCTGGTCCTGTACATCCTGGCTCGACGGGGTGAACAAACCTAACCCGTTGTGTGCTGGGAGGATGGCGGCATCATGAGGGCCCGCCTGAGTAGATGTTATCCTGTATCCCGTAGGTTCGCGAAACGCATGTAAGCCATCATCCAGGCTGTCAAGCTCTGTGGTATCATCTTCCAACCCATCCTCATCAAACTCATTATCTTCAGATTGGGATTGGGCAGCAGTGTCAAGCGAACCAAAATCACTGACTCGCGACAGGCCAGCTGTGCGCGGGGTTCTTTCAGTGGAGGTGGTATGGGTGCGGGCCGTAGTGGAGCCGGCCTGGGAGGGCGAGAAGAGGACCCATTCTGTCGACTCTTCGACTGGTTGATGCTGCTGCTGTTGCTGTTGTTGTTGGGGGCGTTGCGAGCATGCAACGGTAGACCTCGCCTCGAGGCTGGAGGGCTGAGAGGCGCCAGTGTATGCTTGTTGCCTCTGTGGAGGATGTGTAGGGAGACGGAATGCCATGGTGAAAGTAGATGTAGCCCAATAAGGTTAATGCGGTAAACCCACTCCAAAACAACGACAAAGGAGATACAGATTAAAAACGCAACCGCAAAAATAAGAATATATGAAAATTTGCCCACCAGAAGAGATGAAGGGCAGTAGAAGAGAACTCAGTGAGGCCAGGTTGAGTCTTGAAGTAAGGTGAGGTTGCGGAGAATGATGACGGTCGGACGGCTGGAAAAACAGGTGACGCAGTTGCCCACACCCGCCCCCCGCTAAACACGACTGGGAGCAACTTAAAACAACAAAACACGATGTTGGATGGGAGTCAACTGACTGGGGTCACGGCGTGCTATAGGCTAGCTTTTTTTGTATGTGGACCGCGATTCTCTTTATTGTCGTCAAAGTGATTTAATCGTTTTGAAGGCGCTTTTGCTCATTTTATGCCCTGATGAGGTCAGTAGTTATGGCCAGGTTACATTCTTCTCCCTGGACAATTGGACAATGGATATGCGCCCCCACCATGGATTGTCCCTTGTCAGTATCCGCGCCCAACAAGCCTACATAAAGCTACATGCACATACATGTACCTACAGTACATGGACATGTACATGAAGTCTACGCTACTCTGCCAGCTGTGACAAGCCATTGGCTATTGAGGTTACCAATTTGCCTTTCGTGGTCGAAATAGAACTTTCTACAAACGATTTGACATCATGGAGAGCTGAACGAAAAATGACACATAATCGCTTTGCAATCCGCTGTACGCAGCGAATGTGTGCTAAGCAAGCGTGGATCGCGTTTGGGAAACGTCCAAAGAATAGGGCCTGGAATAGGGTTTGGATCCTACCAAATCCTTTTCTCTCTCGCTCTCTCTTCGGGGTGGGAGAGATGGAAAACTGATATCCGGATACCCCGGCTGAAGCCTCTGCTCTGGTTCCTTGAGTGAGCCCTTTTTTAAAGATAAAAATTCGCTAAGAACGTCGATGTGGTAAATCACACCATCAGGGGTGCGTTTCTAGCCACTCATAGCCATGAAAAGTAATATTATTGTAACTATATAGTTATGCTCTGTATTAAGCGCACGCATAGTTATTCAGCAAGAGCCCACTTTTATCCGGATATATGTGGGCTGACAGTCTGACAATGATACGCAGCGTATAGCTGAGAGTGAGTGCAAAACCCTAACCACATTATGATTCTTACATATTTAAATCTTACATGTTTCAGGGGGTGCACAGATTTGTTGTTAGGTTAATAAACTGTCAATAGCTAGATACTCAGTGAGTTATATTTGCTAACCACCTTTGCTCCCCCAATCACCGTGTGGTTTATCTGGGTAGCATCGCGTAATATTGATGGGTGCGATTGATGTTACTAAATATTCTGGAACAGCTGGCCGTTTTCTTAACCGGGTTTAATTTCGACATCCACCTATCGTAGCTCGGTAACGCAGCCTCTTCACTTCTAGAACACGAGGGCACTGAGTAAGGGGAATCTGGGCGTGCTGATGAAACCTGTACCTCAAATAGTTATGTCAAAAGCTTATACAGGTTAGCGGATCCTGCCCTGGATAAAGTCTGTGATCCTGAAGTGTAATTTTAGCTAACTATCAACGCTTGTCCTGGGTCATATTTTTTCTATTTATTTATTTTTTCTTTACCAATTTTAGTCATAGGCAGATCATTTGTGATCGTTCCTATTTTCTCTAGAACACCCAGATATATGTATAAATGCATATATATATCCATGTAAGGCACTACGTGACACTGGCCCCCGACACCCCCTTGGTCCTAGAAATGAATTATCAGCGCCATTACTTAAACGTATTCAACACATATTTCTTTCACGTATCTCATGAAAACAGAGAAGTGATGGTCTCTGTTTTAGAGTATGGCATTATATGTAGTTATATAGAGAAATATGTTCACCTCACATTTTGTTAACTCTTCTATGAGAAGTGTTTTGTGTCTGCGAGAGCAGTTTTCTGATTATTAGAGGTAGCTAGAGACACATGAAATTAGGGTAGGCTTAATAGTGTTTGGTCTAGTTTGGGATGAAGTAGACTGTAGAGCTGATGAAGAAGAGTAGTAGAAGGGACTGAAAAAAGATATAAGCTCGATTAAGCTTAATTTAACTTGGTGGGTCACCAGGCCTCTGACCCACTGAATGCTGCTGTTTTCTGTATCAAACCTATGCAAAACTAAGTTCCTGTGATCATGTTTTTAACCACAGTATTCTATTGCCCCCGTTCGTTTCTTGCTTCGGTAGAAAGGTGTGGCGTACGCGCTGCGTGCCAGTTATAGTAGTCCTTAATTAATGTCTGATTCTCCTCTATCTCTATCGGATAGGTGGGCGGACGCCCCTATATATACATAAGTTCTTGTTTATTTACATATGGATTTGGGTAAGAGCGATCGCAGGTGATAGGGGGCGATATGATATAGGGGAAGCTCCGATATTGGAGCGGACGAAGGAAGGAGCGGATAGATAGGGGGCGTAGTACGCCACAAAAGGGGTCACTAAGCAGATATTCCAATATTCCAGGGCTGTGTCCAACTAATGCCTTATTAGAACTCATGCCCATTTGGTGCATTAGGGCTTACATTCAACCAAGAGATATATTTTAATGGAGAATCTGGCCCGTGTAGAAGGTTGATTGAGCAATAATCAACAACGCAGCCACTCATCCATCAAAAGTGCTCGGGCGCTATACCTTGCTTCAGGAGTCCATGTCAGCATTTTCCGCATGAATTGCAGGAAGGGTTTCTTGTTCTCTCCTTCAAGGTACTCCAGGAATAGTAGCCCTTCCTCTCTACGTCCCTGTATTACAATTATTTTGGTTCAGCATATGACTGCAAGTACCCGTAGAAGGAGCATACCTGATTCATCCCAGTACTCCCAACTCTGTGTACTTCTTTTCAAGTACCCTACGGGCGGAGGTCCAAGTAACGTGACCATCTTAGCAAGCAAATGAGCATTCGACTGCTTTCCGTCAGGGCTTTCACCATCAAACATATGACGACTTTCAAGAAGGTCCCATATCTTAGTGGTACATAAGGTAAGCTTCAATTTCAAATGAGTAGAATAACAAGTCAACTTACTAGAACTCCAAGATTCCAAATATCCACCTTTTCTGTCCACCTCATACACAGAACAACCTCAGCCGCACGGGTAAATGAAGGGTTGGACGAGCCCTTCCTATTTCCCCTTGGCAATTAGAGCAGTCCCGAAGTCTGCCAATATCGGTAAACCCTACGCTTTCCAGGCCGACTTTGGTTTGAAAAATTGAGATGCATAAACCGTCCTATCGCTAACCACTTTCCGGGGAGTAGGGTTTTCGATTTCTAGTGTGTCCCATTCGCCAAATATCGTGGGGTCTGTCGTGCCAATCATGATATTCTTCGTTTGTATATCTAGGAATCAAAAGCAGCCAGCGACGGCGGCTCCCTAGCAGTACGGCCTAGCCATGCTAACCGGTGTGAATAACATGTGCCTCAGAATGTAGATAATCGAGGGTTATTAGCAGCTCCCGCAGCAATGATTTGAGGGCGCTTTCTGGCAGCCTGTGGTCAACAAATATTGCTTGGAGATGCAAAAGACTTGTAAGTAGCGGCTCATGTTCTAAGCACGGATGCTCTCCAGTTGGTCCACTGATGTCAAATGCATCAAGCATTGTTCGGAACTTGTTGCTTCCAAAATGGGAGGACTTCAATGCGGCGAGATGCTTCAGGATTTCTCCCTCCCGTTTAGAGGCGGAACTATGGATGTAGATTTTAAAAACTACATGGCGATGTGAACTAGTTTGCGGTCAGCCAGAAGATTCGTATGTGTGAGGACCCTCAGCCGTACTTTAAATCATGGCAAAACCAGCCTGTAGAATTTGCACCGAATCCCAGTTTTCCCAATACCTGGTACCTAGCATTAAATACTTCGCCAAGTTTGACGGGGTAAAAGAGGCGCTTTTCATAAGCTGGCATCTTCTCTTCCTCTATCTTAACCGCGGGACCGAGAGTCGTAAAACCATCATGTCTGATTATTCGAGGTGGAGACGGTGCTCTCGATAGGAGGCGGCGTCCATTGCCGAACAAAGCGGTCCATAGGTCGAGATTGCTGAAACTCTGCTAGTTGCGACAAACTGAGAATTAAACTAGTAGGCAGCCAGCGTTTAATTGCGTATCGGCTATCAAGCTACTCGTCCCTAGGAAAGGCAGCAAAATAGCCAAGTTTAGCTTTAGACAATTCCAATTGAGGCAGAATCGTGCAACGCCTCCCTCTCGAATTGGCTTGTCCAAGTGGATGCTGCTTCCAACCATAAAACCGGTGCAGGAGCTGCCGCGGACCGCATCCAAGCATATTCCAAGTAACTATCAGCACTTCGAACGCGTCTTGGCAACGCAGGACAAGCGCCCTCTCGCTGCTCCACAACCAACAACACAACCAACCATATGTTGCTTGCTCAACCAACCGGACATCTGTAGGTCCTATAATTGGCAATGGATTTGCCGCCCTATTTTGGATCTCTCCCACGCACATTTTCAAGGCCAAAGGCCATTTGACCCGGGGTTGAAGTGTTGAAGTTCATGCTGCTACTGCCTAGGGGCGCGAACGCTCATAAGTCCCATATAGATAGACCCTAATGATCCCGGAATTGTAATTTCCCTTCAGTATCTCGACGCGAACGAATAGAAAATTAGATCCGAGCATGTTCATGAAGACGGAACTGTGGCGCCAAAACCTTACGCGAGAGTGCGTGGATTGCAGGATTTGTTGGTGGGGACGAATGGATAAGTCGTGCTCTGAACGATTTATAGCAACAGCGAGAAAAGCCGCGCGTAACGAGGGTCAAATCTAGAGAATTTTTCTATCTTTGGGCCCATGGTTTTATTTTGTGGTAACTATATCAAGAAAGCCACATACATAGGGACCATTTCAGACTTTTCTTGTTCTCGAGATCCGCGGCCCAATCAGCACAGGAATGGAATGATATGTATTTTCCATATCTCTTGCCCTCTCAGCGTAAGATATACATATTCTTTGGGTGAATGGGCCTAAGGGAGTATACTGTTCGCAGCTTAGAAGCGTGGTAATCTCTAATTGCCACGTTATTTGCTCCTTCGTAATTTAGCATTGGTAGCTAGCAGCAGGGTATAGCAATTTAAGAGAAAAGGAAACCCAATAAAAGTCCGCAAGTGGTTCAGCGTTTTCTCCTTGTGGTTTTTATCTGTAATATTAAAAGGTTATGGTTCTGTTAAGCGTGTGGCGTGGTTGGAGGGATATAAGATCCCCGCAGCTTATTAAGCTGATTACTAAGCTGCTTACGTACAAATGCATGCATTATAACATAACTAACACTTGGGCTTCCATGCTTTTGGCAAGGTGGGCGCAATTGTTCTTTACGTTGTTGCTGCTTCCCAAGCCATTTTGGAAAGCTGCCGTGCTAATTAGGTTTCCAGAGATAAGGACTCGAGAATGAGCTCGAAGGGTAAGTAGTGCTGTACGGAGTAGTAACTCTTACGATTACGATATGTAATGATGAGACGAAATCGAAATGGTGATAGTACCAGCAATTAAAGTACACAACCCAGTGCATGCATGCATTGGGCGGTGGACTAAAACAAACAAGACAAACACCAAACGGTACTTCCCCCATTTTTTAAGAATGTGCAAGGAGTGGAAAATCTTTTCATCAATGATCGAAAGTGAAAGATATCGATCTACTCTATGATTTTATAATATTCTCGTATTTGTGTCTAAGTTGATTCTTTTTGCACCATCTCTCTTTCATATGATTCCTGAAACAAAAAATATTGAACGCACATTTAGTAGAAACCTCCTTACCAGCCACTATCCCGGACACTATTGAAAAAATGAGTAAGAAGCGCAAAAGAAACGAAGATTCTGCACAAGGAGGCCAGCAGCATCCTGGGCAGAAACGGGTAGTCTTATGTGATAAAGATTCACCGAGGACAACTGCTGCTTTTGCCAACAAGGTCCAGAGAGCACGGGATAGCGTTACAAAAATATGTAGCAATAAGTCTATTCCTCCCGCGAATGATAGACAAACCGCCAATCGAAGTACCCGGGACAAAGAACGGAATGGCCTTGGTGCGCCTGCGTCTCTAAGAGAACGTGCCAAAGCGCTATGTCACACTCGCAAGCAATTACCGATATTTGCCCACGAGGGTGAAATCCGCAAACATCTCCAGCGCAATGATGTAATGTTGCTCGTCGGTGAGACGGGTAGCGGGAAAAGTACCCAGGTGCCGCAGTTTTTGGTTGATGAAGAATGGGCGCGGCCAAGGACGGTCAAAGTTCATTCGACGGCGCTGAACAAGAAAGCAAAATCCCAGACAAAGTCGGCAAACGGTGACAATGATGATCCAGCTCAAAAAGAGTCTGTTGTGAAGGAGATCACGGTTGGCGGATGCATTGCCATCACGCAACCTAGGCGTGTCGCTGCTGTGTCCCTGGCAAGACGCGTGGCAGACGAAATGGGGACTCCATTGGGAAATTCGTCCCCTGCGAGTAAAGTGGGATATTCAGTGCGGTTTGATTCTTCGACGTCGCCTAATACCAGGGTCAAGTTCCTGACAGAAGGAATGTTGCTCCAGGAGATGTTGACCGATCCTTGGTTGACCAAGTATAGCGTTGTTGTTGTCGATGAAGTCCATGAACGGGGCGTTAATGTGGATCTTATTTTGGGGTTTTTAAGGAATATGGTTTCTGGGAAGAAGGAAGGGAGAGGCGGGCTGCCGTTGAAAGTGGTCGTTATGAGTGCCACGGCTGATATGGAGAGTTTGCTTGGATTCTTCGCGGCGGGACCAAATAGTGGAATATCGGACAAAGATGGTTCACCTGGGATGGATAAGGGGAAGCCCATCAACGACCAAACTTCAGACGCATCGTCATCATCGCCACAAAACGTCTCCGTTTGCCATATAAAAGGACGTCAATACCCTGTCAAGGTTATATACTCTCCTGAACCTGTGCACGATTTCGTGGATGCAGCGCTGCAGACAATCTTCCAGATCCACATGAGAGAGCCTCTACCCGGTGATATTCTGGTATTCTTGACTGGCCAAGAAACTGTGGAATCCCTCGAAGCCCTCGTCAACGAATACGCCGTCGGTATGGACCCTGCTTTGCCCAAGGTACAAGTAATTCCCTTATTCGCCGCTCTCCCCCAAGCAGCACAGCAACGAGTCTTTATACCAGCCCCGCCCAGAACTCGCAAAATCATCCTATCTACTAACATCGCAGAGACGTCCGTCACCGTCTCCGGCGTTCGCTACGTTGTCGACTGCGGAAAAGCCAAAATGAAACAATTCCGCGCGCGCCTTGGTTTGGATTCTCTGCTTGTTAAACCGATATCGAAGTCTGCAGCCATTCAACGGAAAGGTCGTGCTGGAAGAGAAGCACCCGGACAATGCTACAGGCTTTACACGGAAAAGGATTACTTGGCATTACAGGAAGCGAATACGCCTGAGATTTTGCGCTGCGATTTGAGCCAGGCGATTTTGAACATGAAAGCGAGGGGCGTGGATGACATTATGGGCTTCCCATTCTTGACCCGTCCGTCTAGAGAGGCCCTTGAGAAAGCGCTCCTACAGCTTTTCAGCATTCAAGCACTAGATGAAATGGGAAAGATCAGCGAAATTGGTGAGAAAATCGCCAAACTTCCTCTTACCGCACAGCTAGGTCGCGTACTTCTAGCTAGTGCGAAATACGGGCCGGACTGCCTGCGAAATGTAATCGATATCATTTCATGCCTTAGTGTTGAGAACATTTTCCTTAATACGACGTCTGAAGAGAAGAAGGAAGAGGCGGAAAAGGCGAGACGAGATCTGTTTCGGAGAGAAGGTGATCATTTGACAATGCTTGCAACAGTTGAAGCTTATGCAAGTGAAAATTCGGATCGGAAGGCATGGGCAAGTAAACATCTTGTTTCACATCGCGCAATGCAGGCGGTCATGGTATGTAAAAGCATTTGTTTTTTGTCAAGTTGTATCATCTCTAAAATACCCCCACGCAAACAACCGAAAAGGAGGCACTAACAGAGCGCTGTGAGTTTACGCAGGATGTCCGAAAACAACTGATAACGCAATGTCGACAAGCCAAACTTCTCCCAAATGAAAAGGATACCAAAAGCACCAATGGCAACTATGCAAAATCCTCGGAAGAAAACCCTGTCTCAATCTTAAAGTCTTTCCTCACAGGGTTCGCTTCCAACACTGCCCGCCTCTTCCCTGATGGGAGCTACAAAACAATTGTAGGCAATCAGACGGTTGCCATTCATCCGTCTAGCGTGTTATTTGGCCGCAAGGTCGAGGCTATCATGTACAACGAGTATGTGTTTACCAATAGAAGCTATGCAAGGGGAGTAAGTGCCGTACAGATGGATTGGGTGGGCGAGGCTTTGGGTGGAAACAAGATGATGTGAATTTCGCAACCTGGACTTTCTCTTTCGAGCAAGTACTATGCTGGATAACTAGACCTACTAATAGAGATTGCTTGTTTCTCACATCTCAAGTGTTTCTCACGTCTCAAGTGGCTATTGATTAAAATGTTAAATTCGCTAGAGCATGCTCACGGCCCATATTTCCCGAATCATTAACGAAAGCGATTGAAAACGTTTAGGGGCTGGTTGCTCCATCGTTAACAAACATGGCATTGCAAGTTTTAACGGAGCACCTTTCTAGCTCCAAAACCTATACATCGTTGCTGTAAATGTAAATTTCAATCGCGACAGCGATTTGTGGGTGAAGGATATGTTTCGTAGATTCTCGCAACCCATCCCTGTTCTGCGCCCCAATGTCCACGTACATGTACTTATGTACAGCACTCGGCATTAACTTTAAGTACCGTGTGAGCTAAGTCGGAATAGGGAACATAGTGGCCGATCTAGTTCATTCTCATCATTACCTTGACCAAGCTCCCATTTAACGATTGTTTTAGAATTATCAATGATTTTTGTTTTGGTTGTCGCACAAGGAAGAAATTCTTCATCTACAACTTCCGTCTGGCAAGTCTTGATTCCCCACCAAAGAACTGTTTCAGTCAATTGAAGAAAGGTGGCATTTATATTGAATGATAACCCTAGGCTAAGCTAGTGTGTTCATTATATACGTGTATGTATCATATACTGTGTAGAAAAGGGGGCTGTGAACGAAATACAAACTCAAAATTGGCCCCATACACTAACAGAGGTATAAACTAATTAACACACAAGGCCAATCACTAACGAACTAATCACATAGCATTACAAGTTATTGATATATGGTTATTGATGTATGTCAAACTGTTCCGAACGAACTCCCTTCAAAACTTCGTCCCAAGGGCCCTACGCTTGTTACGTTGAAACTACTCTGCATCCAACGGAGCCACGGGAGGTTGGTCATTCACCTGAATGCCTCCTCGTTTCTTCTCATTAGTATCCCAGAACGGGAGCCTCCAGCCTCCTTCGCTTTCCGGCGTGGCCAGCCAGAGGCGCATAAGGTGCCTACGAGGGGCGGGAGGTGGGTAATCTTTGTATTCCGTGCGGGCATGGAAGACGTGTGTGTTAGCAAGGAATTGGATGTCTCCGACATCTAGAACCATGTGGAGCGCGAGCCTGAGGCAGGTCTCCTCAAGCACCTTCATAGCGTCAAGTTGTGCAGGCGACAGTGGCGGGATGATGCCCTTATCGGAAAAGCGGGTGAGAGAGCGAACAAAGTATGGATCCCATCTATTTTGGGGAAATCATATTAGCTGAGGTTTATTCTGAGGATTTTTCTGAGGATTTTCATATGTGATGAGGCTCAATGGCTTGGCTTTAGTGAACAGATGCGAAATAACTGGTTACTGGTTTTTTTCAACTCACTTCGCGAACACCCGTCCGTTCTCTGTCGGTTCGACGTAGAAAATCGAGGTTCTTATATATTCCTCCTG
Source organism: Blastomyces percursus (assembly GCA_018296065.1). Classification (NCBI taxonomy): domain Eukaryota; kingdom Fungi; phylum Ascomycota; class Eurotiomycetes; order Onygenales; family Ajellomycetaceae; genus Blastomyces; species Blastomyces percursus. The sequence goes on from JAFEJD010004623.1 coordinate 26,432, forward strand.
CCCGACGCTGGTTTCGCCCTTGCGATCGACGTACCAGATGGGTTTGGTGAGCGTTTCGAGGACATCCGGTCGTTCTTTGGCGAGCACATTGTATACGTGATGTGTGGAAATGAGATCTGATTCTCCGCCCTCGAGCGCCTTTGCAACGCAAAGAAGCCCAACGATGTCACTGTCATCTGTGTGGAAGAACTGTCTGTTGTACCGTTCAGTTTTTTTCAAAGGGTGAACATAGTCAACCAAAGCTGTGAGAAAAAGAAAGCCAGCTCACCTGGCGTTTGTTCTGTATATCCGCACTTTATCGATCTGCTTAGAGTCCTCTCCTAGGTCCTTGACATGTCCAAGGACATGGCCACGGCCGTTCTGGCTGACAAAGTATCCTAGGTACGTGCCCAGCCCCATATACACCACGGCAGACTTATGGTTCCCCCATTCATTGACGGGGAGTCCTTTGAACAGAATAAATCCCTTCCCGTTGATGAGGTCCTCTCTCAGCTCTGTGAGAAATGAGGATAGTTTAGGGAGAGCGAAGTTGGTCTGCCATACGCACAAGTCAAAATTTCAGTCTCTATTATCTTCGTCGGTAAGGAAAGACGGGAATAAAAGGGGACTGTGCCAATTAATCTATTACAAACAAGACTCAACTCGTGGACCCACCTTGGAGATACCCGTCAAGGGGATTTTGGCCGCGATGAACGCGTCGGACGTTTGGCTCAACTCCGCTATCTCTGCCTCGGTGAATCGATGGGTCCATTTCTCTGGATTATCCTTATAATCTTCAGCCTTCCAGACGGTCCGTCCCGTGATCTCCTTAGGGAACTCGGAGAATGGCTTGAGCTGCTCATAGATTGGGGGATGTTGCCCAGTAGTTTTGAGCCCGTCCGGGAACAAGTCTAGCGATATGGGAGCGCTTTTGAGCTGCTGAGCGGTAACAGCTGGGTTCTCGTAAGAGACAGGTGCCATTGTTATAATAATTGCTTAGAGAAGTGAGCAAAAGCCCGAATTAAAATAAGGTTGGTTATTATCAACGGTGGGAATAAGGGGTGGTATGGCTTCACCAACGATGTATTCTAACAGAGGCGGCTGGTAGTTCTGGGTTGACAACCTTGCGAGCCAGTAATGAAATCATCAATATAGAATGAAGATGGGGTCTTCGACAGCTATTATATGTTTTTCGTCAAACTACATAGTTATCCTTGCACAATTGTTTCCCGGTTTCCCACCATGTCAAAAGGTACTACTGGCTATGCAGCTGGCTGGGGATGCCAACATTTTAGCAGGGCTAACGGAATATTCCGCAGTATGGTTTTAATTGCTCTATTGGACGGATTGGCCGAGTTGCGGAGAAATGTATTCATGGGTGTGTAATCCGTACATACATAGAACTGAGAATGGTGTGATACAGGCGTGTTCTGTTGCGACGTTCAGAACGTTTGAAAGCTGCGGGGTTGGCGTTACTTTGGGTGGGTCGGTTGATGCCAAAACCAGCGGGAAATAGGTACTTGCATTGCACTAAGGACTGTTACTGCTGAACATGTACATGTACAGTTTACTCAATAGGTTCGGCGCTGCGGTGGCGTAGGCCTTGTAAATATTGTATTAATCTAATTGAAAGCATTGGTTTGTCGGGTAAAAGGATATAAAATAATCCGTCACTATGTTCGGAGCTTCTTACCTTACCCCGCAGTGCGATAATCTTATCATCATCATGATGGATTTGGATGTTGAAGTTGAGATTGCAGCAGCGGCTTGAGGACGGTGATGGTGACGGCGACTGCGAATTAAGATGATTCAACAGTTAATCGGGGGGTAAAAGATGGCTAGGTGGGCTTGACTCTGAGTGGTTGTACATGTAGTAATAATATCCATCTGCAATATGATTTATTCTTATTTTCACTAACTTTTTGAATGTTGAAGATTTTTACTACAACTGCCCCGCCTCTGGTTCGATGAAGATGATGAACACGCCAAGTATAAACCTAACTATAAGGAAGGCCATACGCCGCTAATTCCATGCGGATACTACGGATCCACAGGGTGATAGTGGCGTTAATTAAAAACGCCACCGAACGCCAGATTTACGTGAGGTTAAACCATATAAGGAAGGCCATTACGGCGAAAGGTGTTTGCAGGATCCATCTATTATTAAATAATAATAATTATACAGTTCGTAGAGAGGGTGAGGTAGAACTTCACTGCGGAAAGGAGGTGCGTGAGCTATTCTTATGTCCGAGAATATCTCCATCGCGGCATCACGACAAGCAGGATTTAGCTGATGCCTATTCGCTTTGAATTCCGCCCGCGGGGAATCTCAGCCCACTTTTCTTTTCCTGATGCGCCGACATTCCTTCTAACAGGCACACTTATTTACCTGGATGCCGGCACTATGATCAACCGGCTCACTCTGGACATCGCATTCCGGCTGGGAACACGATCTTGAACCTGTGAGCAGCCAAGAACGCTGTGGGCATGTCCCGTGTTTTGTCTGTCTATATTGCGCAGATGGACTTGCCGGAGGGACACGCCTTCTCGCCGGGCAGCATTTGTATATGCTGTCTAGGATGAGCAGGCATGATCCATAACCATTGCAGCTTCTGATAATGTGGTATAAACAAAATGCCCACGATACAGGAGTACAACAGAGCTGGGGGCGCAAAGTTCTCTTCAAGCTTGACGCTCCTCTTCATGGCTCATCAAGGCCCGGAATTGGCTTGATATTGTTTACATTGAAAATTGCAGTATGTTATTCTTAACCTATTCATCAGGTGCAGGAACTAAACTTTGAAAGACAGGATTAAGCCATCAGTGTCTTATACGCCTATACCCACGGCGTTTCTACTGTTATGGAGCCCACCGACACGGACTGGGAACGCGGGGAGCATATAGGCTTCGTTTCCATCGCCAACCATTTCCTCCGTGTCACCGTCCACGGCCCTGATCGTCATCCTGGTGACCCAATTGTTATCGTCCTGACCAATGTAGCCACCAGCTCGGGGCAGTGGATTCCCTTTCGCAGGCTCCTTTCGCGCAGGGTCCGCACTATGATGTATGATCGTTCCGGTCTGGGAGACTCAGAAGAGACGCCAAATCCTACTGCCCCTACCGCCCGTAATATTTCCCTTGAGCTGGATGCCCTGCTGATCGCTGCTGAAATTGGACCACCCTACGTCATCGTTTGCCATTCCTTTGGCGCTATTGTCGCGCGGGAATTTCTGGTTTTGAAAAATATTAAGATCGAACTTCACGATATTGTGGGGATGGTCTTTGTCGAAGGTGACCAGGAAAATACTCATTCGTTACTAAAACCCGATGAGAACGTGCGGCGAATGAGTCAGGGGCAAGACTTGCTACGGGCCACTGGACTATATGACGAAATGGTTCTAGAGCCAGAAAGGCGGGAGGGTCTTTACTTAGAAGCGGAAATTCCATTATATCAAGAAACAGCCGCGGCGGAGTGTGGCGAAATTGCCGCGAGCTCTCAAGAGCTGGGGGAGAAAAAGCAGCTAGAAGCAGATCCTCCACTTCTCGGGTCCGTTCCTGTCAGCGTAGTGATCGGAGACACTGCACGGGATCATGAACGGATATATGAAACTAGTCTCAGGCAAGGTAAAGAAGGCATCCCGTTAGCAGCGTGGAAGAGAAGGATGGCAAGATACAGGGAATTGGACGAAATGCTACAGCTAGCGCATTTGAACCTATCAACCACCGGCTCCGTAGCGATTGCAGAAAATAGTGGCCACAACGTCCACCTTACCGAACCCGAAGTCATAGTGAAGGAGGTTGAGTGGATTTTGGATGTCTTTAACAACTCCGAGTCGGAATGAGGTATCCGGGTGCTGTAGCCGGCTGGATTCCTTAGGACGATGGTAGCCTGGCCGAAGGATACATATATATGTCTCCGATTAATACCTTTCTACATATTGGCAAAATGGTCAGAACCCCACTACTCAGAGGGTGTTGGAGAGTCTGATTAAACACCGTCATCATTATCTTGTGGCTACGTTGTTTCTATTATGTTTGTTGCTTCAATCGCGAGTATTCGAACGTCATAACTGACTACGAACTCGCTGTTTTCATTACTATGCACCGTAAGATTATTGTTTCATGATTATCCATATCACCACCACACATCGGTTTAGAAGAGACTGGTGGAAATGAATGAAGAAGAGAATTAACTACTCGTTTTCATTTATAAAAGTTATTGGCCCAATCAAGAGATTTAAAATAGGTGTGGATACTTTTGACGAGGCGTCGGATGGTACGTTCGTACTATGCATAGCCCGGCTAATAATCCATAGCCATGTGTGGAATATACAGGTGCCGATGGGATACACGAATTTTGAAGCGCAGGGAACAATATTCCTGGATAAGGGACTAAAATATATTGTATGTTAATATCTAAGTTTCAAAGCCTGCGTGATTGAGATATAGTAACATATGGATTTTGAGAGATATGGCTTGATCAGCCACAATAAACCAAAGAAAGTGTAAGGATCTGCATACCTTCTCCCGCAGCAGGGCTCTGCAAGGCCGAACCTCACACGCTCCTAACCAGCTACGCAAGTGGTTTTCATGTAACTAATCCACAAGCGAGCGCAACACCAAAATCGTTATATAGTAATTTGATCGGTTTTAACCCAGATTATCAACGCTTAACAACATCATAATTTTATTACATTAATTAGATATAGGATTAGAACAGCTTCTTCTTGTATGGCCTATGATA
>JAFEJD010004624.1:0-12673 GCA_018296065.1 Blastomyces percursus
GTGTTGAGGAAGAAATGGTGGCGGTGGGAAGTGAGGGCTGGCGGGAGCAGCCCTACGGAGGAAATCGTAGAAAGGGGGAGGGGGGAGAGGAGGAAGAGGAGAGGGATGGGAGGAGTCGGGTGGGTGAGGTGTGATCAGTCTCTCTCCAACGGGTTGGCTGGTTGGGGTGTGATCAAGATCAGGAGGAGTGGTGTTCTGCAGCAGACGGGAGAATGGGGACGGACTGCGTTGGTGGTTTACGGGGTCAGCCAAGGAGGAGATGGGAAGCCTGACATCTGAGGAGAAAGAAAGGACAGACGGGGGCATCGAAAGATCCGGGGTTGTCGTGGGATTGGCTGGCTGTTGATTTGTTGCGGAACCTGAGATGCGTGGTTAGTACGGGCGTCGGACGCTGTAGTGGAAGTTGTTGGTAGCTGGTTAGGCTGGCGGCCGTCGGACGGGTGGCAACAACGCTGGTAGATCGTTGGTTCCCAGGAATAATAAGATAGAATATTGATGCCGGTTGTCTCTGTTGTCTCTGTTGTCTCTGTTGGCTTGCTGTCTTGTTTCTCGTGTCTCCCAGGCTCGGTATAGGATAGGATAAGTGTATTAACTAACGTATTATTGGAGGTATTAAATAATCACAATCAGCCCCAGACGGGCGGACGACGGTGGACACTTCCCGCTAACTTCCTGGCGTACGTACCGTACCGTACCTTACCCTCCGTATGCGGTGAGTACACGTGGTCTTTGTCTCTTTGCAGCGAAAATGGCAGCAGCGGTACCTGGCTACAGGTATCTCGATCTTTTTTCTCTCCCAAGTGGTTCCGGCTGCAGATGACGAAGTTTCCGTAACTATTCTCCGTTATGTAAGGGGCATTGTCTTGTAACTTCATCCAAGAAAAAAAGGGTGGTGTGAAAGACAACGCACAAAAGTGATTTAAATTGAGTGTTCCTTTGCTTCTTCTGACCGACTCAAATCAAATCTACGGAGTACACGCTCTCCTACCACTGACCGCCACCCACACTCTGATAGGAGTAGAGCAAAGCCAAGCCCGATTCAAAGGCACCCCCAAGGGTGTATTTCTTGTTACGATGATACGATACAGGAAACAGGCACATTATTATTATTTCCACACCACCACTGCACTGCGCACACCACCAACACAGCCGCCAAGCCTCGGAGTGGCCAATCCCACAGCCATCCTCCATTTCTTCTTCCTTTGTATTTAACAGGTTACCTTGGTATTTATTTTATTTTATTTTATTTTATTTTATTTTATTTTATTTTATTTTATTTTATTACTTGAATTTTTTGGCCTGAGGCTCAGCGTCTGCGTGCAGCCTGTGCAGATATCAAACTCGAGAAATACTTCTGATGCTAAAATAGGCTGAGGAAGAACGCCCACCTCCGCTTTCCACTACCATTATTGACACAATTCCTCTCACTCCTAAGCAATGCTTTCTACATACTACTATGTCCTACCATACGGAGTATCATACTGAGAAACGAAAGATGAATTTTCTACCCCACAACCTTCAATTATCCAGCGCTATCCTCTACCACACAGTTTATTTTATGGAGAGATAAAATGATCCCCTCTTTCCCCCCACATCCAGCGGGAACATACGGAACAAATAGAATACATACGATTTTATATCTTCTCATACGATACCTCATACTTATTATTCTTCAGTGTGGCTGTTGCACTTTGCCCTCTCCCTGGCGCGGAGTATGCACAAATATTATGTACCCGAGAAGAGCGTAGAACCCAAAAATTCAGCATAGAATGAAAGGCGTTGATCCATGGATGTCCAGCACACTTACTCTTCCATGTACCATGGGCCATGGATGAGTCCCATCCCGTCCGATCCACCAGAAGATCGCCCCTGTGGAGTCCCTTAGCGGTAGGCGATCTGTGGGGAAAATGTGGGATAGTTTTTCAAGCAGAGGCCAAGGGTCACGGGACTCAGCGCTCAGCAGAACCTCCATTATTCCAAGGTTCTGTTGGGCGGCGTACGCGTTGCCCCGGCGGCCGTACCGATATAACTGTTGGGCGTACTGTACGCCTTTGGTGCGTTCGCTTATCTAGCGATCTCCTTATCTACACGTGACCAACCTCTATATACATGTAAGATCCTTTGCAGATAGCTCTACCAATAGAACTTCAACTATCCTACAATAACCTAACTAGCTCCCCTAGATAGTAATAGGAGTCAACCTTTCCAACCGACATGTTCATGGATGTAGGCCACTGGGCAAAAGAGCTCTCTCACCCCTCTCCTCTGCCATACTATACTGGTAGAAGGGGGGACGAACCATCCAAGCCAAGCCCTCCAACATACTGTATTAAGATAATAGCCGTTAGCTCATAGGCTCTAGGGTGATACTATTCCTGATATGGTGAAATAGGCTATGGACCTCGGGACAACGAATTGTTTGCCGGTTCATGTGGAGACTAAATCAACAGCAGTTATCGTTTTGCGAGCAAGAAGCGTGCTTGGGCAGATCCCTGCGCCGTTGCCCATCAGCCTGGGCACACATGATGTGCGATGGCACCCACCCATCGCTTGTCAGATAGACAGTGGCTGACTAGGTCAAGGGGACAGACAATACGTCATTATTATTCTTCGAACATCATCTGGACACAGGCATTGAGTGATGAATCTGGACAACTGGCTGGGCGTACATTTATTTATGTATATTGTATACGCTGGTGTTTATTGTCCAGTAGAAAAATGCTCCTATCTATATAGCAACAAAACCAAGACGCCTAAAAGAAAACAATAGTCTACCGGTGGTATATATTCTAAAACCAAACCCCGACAAGAAAGATTCGTTGCCCCAAGCATTTTAGGGAAAAAAAAAAACCCCCTCAAAAAAATAAAGGAAAGGAGCATCCAATGGTCCAAACCCCGCAGAAACGATCATCACGTCAAAATGATATCGTACCCGTCCTGCTGAATATGCACCACCTCCGCATCTACCCCATACTTGCGCCGCACCAACTCAAAAATTATAAGACCGGCGCTAGTGCTTGGCACCTGGCGAAGAGCATTCCCAAAGAATCCCCTAAAAAGCCACGGGCGCCAGCCGCCCGCTCGTAGCGCCCGTTTCTGACATCGCCTAAACAGTTCCAAGTATGCTTCATAGTGATGCTTCATCATCTTTCTTCCCGAGTGATCCAACTTGGCCATCGCGTCGATGTGCTCCAACCTCTCGTAGTAGACCGTCTGCACCAGATTGAGAGGATGCTGCACAAATTGCTGCACCAGGGACGCCGTAAGGCCGGCTAACATCAGGAAACACGGTTCCAGAGCATAGTGCGGCCGGATAATGGGGATATCTCCAGATGAAGTGCCTGCTGTTGGCACAGACAGTTTCTCGACGCGGTGCGGCTGAAGGGAGCCGTAATAATATCTGACAAAGGTATAATATCCTTGTGACTTGATCGTTTCGAACATGCCAAAGAAGAGAGCAGAGCCAAAGGAGTCCTTTAGGAATGACAGACTCCAGCCAGAAAAGATGCCCCGGATGCCTATTTCATGAAGCTTGTGCTTCCCGTATTGCCATACGTTCCTATACTGGCCCTTTATCATATCGTTGGTGCTAAATCGCACCTGGAGCGCATCTAATGGGGCTGCAATAATGGATTGTATTCCTCCCGCAACAAAACCGGCCGTGAACGTCAAACTCGGAGCTGGAGGTGGGTAAATGCGCTTCGTCGCTTGCAACGTGGGCTCATGGAGCCCGCTCAATATTTGGAGATATGAAGTATATAGAACCGCCCCAACCCTGTTTCAAATAATAGTGCCAATGGGTTAGAGATATCATTCCCCGCAAGTAAAAAAATTCAACTATTACATAGGAATTAGTAGGACGCGATGACCTACACAACATTTCCCATGAGAGGCGGGAGGACTTGGTCTGGAAGGAAACGCCAGCCATACGTGCGGACGGCGTGGGCAAGGAGTCCTGGAGTCGTCGTATGCCATGACCAGCCGCCCTCCGCGGCTCGCGGGTTGATAGCTTTGGCTAGCGCCTAGGGATATCCGTCTACCAATCAGCCTGGCTGTGACTCTGGCCTGTGCAAGCAAATCTATGTAGGGAGGTGCTAAGTAGATATCTACCTGGGTAGCCCCCTGGGCAGGTAGTTAACCATGGCTAGGAGAATTTCGTACCATGTAGCTACGGAAGTAGATCGTCAACAGCTATCCTGAATATAACATGATAAATAAATACAAGTAGGACACCTACTCTACTCGTGTGCGAAAAAAAGCTTTAGCAGGGGCCCTGAAATAGAAGGCTACAGCCTGCGCACTCAAGGCACGAACACTCGCCGCAGATGCGCCTGTAGCGGCATTTGTTCGAGGCTTCCGGCGCGCTCCATCCTCCGAGGAATCTAAGTCGGTCAAGGGGATTTCATCAAAGCTAGTATTAGAGGGGTCAACAGAAGCGATGGACATAGTTCCGTGACTGAAGTGATTGCGGGCGATGACTCCATGGGATGGTTTTTACTCGAGGCCCTGTATATTATATATAGAAGATTGACTTCCTGGGGCGATGAAATTATTGACACTAGAGCCGTGCCGTTTCTAGAAAAATATCATGATCGCAAAGATTAACGAGAGAGTGAAATATTAACAAAAGCCGTCCATAGGCCAAAATATCAACCAATGTATGTATGTAATAACTATCTCAACTGTAAAATGACACAAACGTCGAAGTGCAAACAAAGCAAACATTCCATTTAAGTCAAGATCAACGCTAAGCCCAATTTGGCTAAGCATCAGAACGCGTTCTCCCAGCTTCACGTCAAACGCCGCAAGACAACAGCCGCCTCGCAAGATTTCTTCTGTCAATCGTCAACCTCTCTCTACTTCACTCTCCCATACTCCGGCAGCTTTTACCAACAGCTTCCAAGGGTTCCTTTGTCACTTACGACTTGTTGCTCTTCTCGTTTCCATGTGGTAGCTCAGTAATCTTCCCACCATTGAAGCTCACAGTCCTCAGTAACTCCTCCCAGCCCTTCCTGGCCCTAGAATATCTTTTTGCCAAAAATGGCGGAAGAGATAAAAATTGACAAAGCGACGTTTTTCAATCGCCTCTCTAGCTTCTATTCAGCATGGAGAGCAGACAAGCGATCGCCGAATCCTGTGTTTGGTGGCGCTGGGTCGATTGTGATTCTTATGGGAAGAACAGAGGAGGCGAATTCCTTTCAGAAAAATAATGCTATGCACGTAAGTCTAATGCCCCATGCTATTGGCATTAGCGCCCTCATTTTAGAACTTCCTTTAATCAATTTTATCCTCCTGTTTAGTTCTGGCTGCTTGGTTATGAGTTCCCGGCGACTCTATTCGTTTTCACAACTGAGGCCATGTATGTGGCAACAACCGCAAAAAAGGGTAACATCATACTAACAACTCCACCCTTCTTATATACGACCAATTACTTTAGTGCTAACTTGCGTGCATCATAGCAAAACATCTTGAACATTTAAAGGGTGGAAAGATACCAGTTGAAATCCTCGTCACCACGAAAGATGCCGAACAGAGAACGAAGGTTTTCGAACAATGTCTGGATGTCATAAAAAACGCCGGGGTAGGTTTTCATTTTTTCCCTCGATAACTAACTAATCTAGCCTAACCCATACGCAAATCTATAGAAGAAAGTGGGCACCCTACCCAAAGATACGTCCTCTGGTCCGTTCGCTGAGGAGTGGAAGCGGATGTTTAGCGAAATATCGAAAGAGGTAGAGGAGGTTGACATTGCGCCTGCTCTGTCATTCGTTGCGTTCGCTGTTAAGGGCCCGGAGGAACTAGTAAGCAGTTTACTTCTCTATATCTTCACAGAGAATCCGTGCTGAATAGGTTTGTAGATCTCGATGCGAAATGCCTCCCGTGCCTGTAGCGGTCTCATGTCGGAATATTTTGTGGACGAAATGTCCCAGCTTCTCGACGAGGAGAAAAAGATAACTCATAGGGAGCTGGCAAGCAGAGTGGATGCAAAAATTGATGATGCAAAATTCTTTAAGAAGCTTGCTAAACTGCCTGCCGAGTTTGATCCACAACAAATCGACTGGGCATATGGCCCCATTGTCCAAAGTGGCGGCAGCTACGATCTTCGATTTACCGCCGTTCCCGACTCTAACAACCTTCATACCGGTATTATCATTGCTGGATTTGGTGTTCGCTACAAGACTTACAGTTCCGTAATCGCACGGACGTTTTTGGTAGATCCCAGCAAATCTCAAGAGACCAACTACGCATTCATGTTAAGCATCCAAGAAGCTGTCATGAAAGACATCCGTGATGGGGCTGTGGCCAAGGATCTGTATAATAAAGCGCTTGGAATGATTAAAGCCAAGAAACCGGAGCTGGAGAAGCACTTCCTTAAGAATATCGGCGCCGGAATTGGAATAGAATTACGAGATGCCAATATGATTCTTAATGGCAAAAACAACAAAGTACTTAAGAGCGGCATGACCCTCTGTGTCATGATCGGCTTTACTGACATTCAAGACCCGGATCCTAAGGACAAAAAGAACGAAACTTATTCCATGATTATCACAGACACTGTTCGTGTTGGCGAAAGCGGACCTCATATCTTTACGAAAGATGCCGGAGTTGACATGGACTCTGTCTCTTTTTATTTTGGTGACGAAGAAGAGACTGACAAGCCAAAGGTCAAAAGCGAAACTGCAAAGTCTAGTGCCATCGCCAGTAAAAATATCACGAAGACTAAGTTGAGAGCTGAAAGACCAACGCAGATTAACGAAGGCGCAGAGGCCCGTCGACGTGAACATCAAAAGGAGTTGGCTGCAAAGAAGCTCAAAGAAGGCTTGGAACGTTTTGCTGGGACCACAGGCGATCAGAATGGGACACTACAGAAAAAGTTCAAGCGGTTTGAATCCTACAAGCGAGACAACCAACTTCCCATTAGAGTTAAAGACTTGACGGTGTACGTTGATCACAAGGCCTCAACCGTGATCGTTCCTATTATGGGTCGGCCTGTTCCGTTCCACATCAACACCATAAAAAATGCGAGCAAAAGCGATGAAGGGGAATACGCATACCTACGTATCAACTTCTTGTCTCCTGGACAAGGTGTAGGTAGGAAAGATGACCAGCCGTTCGAAGATCCATCCGCGCACTTCGTGAGGAACTTGACGTTAAGATCGAAGGACAATGACAGACTTGCGCAAGTCGCGCAAGATATTACAGAACTTCGGAAAAATGCTCTCAGGCGCGAACAAGAAAAGAAGGAGATGGAAGATGTCGTTGAGCAGGACAAGCTTATTGAAATTAGAAGTATTATAAACTCCTTCTGTTCGTATGTCTGCTGTTTTGGATTTTACTAACAATAATAAATTCTAGACCGTCGACCTGCAAAGCTTCCTGATGTGTATCTTCGACCACCGTTGGATGGAAAAAGAGTACCAGGAGAAGTCGAAATCCACCAGAACGGTCTCCGCTATCAGTCACCGCTACGGAGTGAGCATGTTGATGTGCTATTCAGCAATGTCAAACATTTGTTTTTCCAGCCCTGTGCACACGAAATGATTGTTATCATTCATGTCCACCTAAAAACTCCTATCATGATCGGTAAACGGAAGACCAAGGACGTCCAGTTCTATCGGGAAGCTACGGAAATGCAGTTTGATGAAACAGGCAATCGCAGACGCAAGCATCGTTATGGAGACGAAGAAGAATTCGAGGCTGAGCAAGAAGAAAGACGCCGTCGGCTTGCATTGGACAGAGAATTCAAAGCGTTTGCCGAGAAGATCTCCGATGCTGGCAGGGATGAGGGGGTTGACGTTGATGTTCCCTTCCGAGAAATCGGTTTCAACGGTGTCCCCAACCGCTCTAATGTGCTCATCCAGCCCACGACAGATGCTATTGTTCAATTGACAGAGCCTCCGTTTCTAGTAGTGACGTTGAGTGAAATTGAGGTAGCCCATTTGGAACGTGTCCAGGTATGTTGTTGTTCTTTCCATATTTGCGTCTTGGAATTTTACGGGGGCTAATAGGGCGTTTGCGAAAACTAGTTTGGCCTCAAAAATTTCGACATGGTGTTTGTTTTCAAAGACTTCCACCGACCCCCGGTTCATATCAATACCATCCCCGTCGAGTCACTAGAAGGTGTCAAAGACTGGCTTGACTCGGTCGACATTGCGTTTTCTGAAGGGCCTCTCAACCTCAACTGGGGCGCCATTATGAAAACAGTCACTAGTGATCCGCACGGCTTCTTCGTTGATGGTGGCTGGGCCTTCTTGGGCCAGGAGTCCGACTCGGAAGAGGAAGAGGAGGAAGAGGAATCTGCTTTCGAGATGTCGGACTCTGAACTCGCAGCTTCTGATGAGAGCTCTGAAGATGAGAGTGAATTTGACGATGAGGCTAGTGCAGAGGCCAGCGACGAAGCGTTTAGCGGTGATGAAGATGAGAGCGCAGGCGAAGACTGGGATGAACTTGAGAGGCAGGCGAAGAAGAAAGATCGTGAAAGCGGGCTTGATGACAATGACAAGGGCAGGAAACGGAAACGGTAAATTAAATATTTAAAGCCCAAATTATCTGTTTTGTTTAGTGGGCAGTAGAAGCTAGTTTATGAATATTTATTTGTGTGGGATATCTCTGCGAAATGGGCTTTTTTTTTTTATTAAAAATACGGTTTTCCTTCTCTGGTCACCATTCCTCTTTTTTTTCCTTCAAGTATGTTCTTTTTGAAGTTTTGCATCGTCTGAAACTAATATGGGAGGCAGGTGGTGGGAAGCAAAAAACTGTGGTTAAATGGGATGTTCATAATTGCTAGCCCTTCTTCAAACCATCCGTAAAAATTTGGCGGCCAAATTCCTTTCTCTCTTACAAAACTCACCATTTACGTGCTCGTTCGCGACGGTAAACGCGGTACCATCATAATCGTTGTTTATCTATAGAGTTACTCCGTAGAAATGCGCTCTCTGCTGGGCAAATCAGTATATCCGGCCTCCCTACTCTCCAATAACACCAACTCCAATAACACCAACCCGGGAGACGGAAACCCTCAAGATCGCAATGATATCTATCTACGCCTATATACCTACGGCTGACAGAACACAATCAACTGAGTTGTTCGCACGTTTTCCAATATGCCCATATAATGTGTAAAAGAAAAGTATAATCTCATTGCTCTGACCAGAATCCTAATAAGTCATCGAAGCAGTTGCAATGGTTACGGGGCGATATTTTGTGAAACCACCTTGGTGGGTTGGGTTGTTCAACTTGCATTGGCTCTATTGGATTAATTTAGAAAAGAAAGAGAGAGAAAGAGAAATACATAGAAATAGTTTGGAAATCAAATTGGGACTTCAGATAAAGCAGGAAAGGATGATCCAAGAAAATGCTACAAAACAAGATAGAATATACAAGCAAGCCTAAACGTGTACAAATATAAGGAAGCGGGGCAAACAGGTGGGAGCTTTTTCCAGCTGTCGGCCCAAAAAGTAATGTATAATGGCAAGGGAACTAAGAAATAAAACGGTAGTAGGAAAGAAAAACGGGGGGAATTTTCATAGGAAAGAAAATAACGCCAAAATCAAATCCCTAATGACAATCACACCCTTACAATGAACAGAGTAGGAACTGCAAAGAAATCGTTGATAACAAATAGAAAAGAAGGCGTAAATCAATTTTCTACAAGTAATGGATCATGACCTACCACCGAATCGGTTTTCACGGCCGGTCGCGGTGGCAGTACTTGGCTGTTCGTTATTCCACGTCAGATACGTGTGGTCACCGAGTTTCCTATTTGATAAAAGTAGGTTGGATTAGCAGAGTGATATTTTGGTAGATGTTGCTATGATTATGGGCCGGATAGAGAAAAAAGAAAAGAAAAGAAAGGCGAGGGACCGAAAGGACGAACCGTGGCTTAACTAGATGTGCCAGTGTAAACAAAGCGCCGAGCACGATGCAAATCCCACCAACGACTACGTATGCAATTCCCATGAATGGGTTTTTACCACCCATCACCGTATTTGTGGATATGACGATAGATTTTGTCCCTCCGTAGCGGTGGACTGGGAAATCTGATTGTGAAAAATGTCCGTTAGCCAAGGGGTACATGAGCGGAGTAAGATAGGAGTAGAAAACAGCGGTGGAGACGAAGGAGCCGTACAGTCATCAATGTCAATTCGATAATCCCCAGCCTTCATAACATCTTTGTCATTTCGTCTCGCCAGTTTGCTAAAAGTCGGCAGACCCGCCGTCCGCATCCACACCTGGAGTTCTTCGTACTCGTGCAAATCTGGCGGGGGAGTCTCATCGGAGTAGCCATTGGGATATCGCTTCCGCCAGTTGGGAGGAGGCCAGATCTGATCGGGTTTGTATTCAGTCTTACCAAACAATTCCTTGTCGCTACTCCATGAAATGCCCTTGTTGGTCATTTCATAGAATGGTTTGTCCGACGTTCCTAGGAGGGCAGGGGAAGAGAAACTGTCATTGAAAACCGAGTTCGCGATGAGGCCACAGGGATAATATGCCTTTTTAGTTTCCGGGTCAATCCTAAGAGGGTCACAGGGGCTCCCTTCTATTGTGCTATTCGGGAGAGCCTTGCCCTTGAGTTGCTCTAGGTCTAACGATTTAACATATCGCCGGTGGTTTTGATAAAAGTTGGTGAGGCGGTAATAGAGGAATACCGACGGCCCGATATCGTTCGGGATTTCAAAATACAGCGAGCATACTGTTGTGTCCACGGATACGCCACCGGGGAAGGTTCTATTCACATTTTCTTCACGCTTCCAAGATGGGGTATCAATCTCTCGGGACCGGAATGACGAGCTGTAGCTCCCTTCGTTCATAGGCCCGGGTTTGTCAAGTGGAGCTTCAGACGCGCAATTCGTGTAATCAATAACCAGCTCTTGTACCTATACCGGAAGATCCGCATTAGCAAGCAATCGGTCACCACTGGTCTAGACAAAGCCTCCCCAAAACCACAAAAGAACACAGGGATGTATTGCCTACTGTAGAACTAGCCCATATCAGTAGACCTCCGATCGGCGCAAATATCACGCCGACAATGAAGAATAACGGAAGAACAGTTTTCGGAGTTAGGATAGGCCTGCCCCGTAAAAGCCGCGTTAGCGATACATGGCCTAGGGTCTCCAAGGGAGAAAAATATATAAAAATTAAAGAAAAGCGTAATAATGTTCAACAACAGAATTGTAAAATAGGAACTTACTGCCATGCCTTCAAACGTTGTTGCCGGAATGCCGTGTCTAAAAGAGTCGTCGCCGCAATATCATTTTGTCAGCTGAACGTTGTCCGCAGCAACCTCCATATGAACACTCCAGTTACGTAGGAAGAAGCCAAGTAGAGAAGTTGGGATTATGCGCACTTGCTGGTCTCCGGCTCTTTTGTTTCTTTTCGTCTCCGGCATTGCGAGGATCCTGTTCGTCTACAGAATCCGGTTCTGAGGGTGCCATGACGGCGCGAATGGCGACGGCGGAGACTTGCGGCTTAAAGGCCAGAATTTGAGGGGGCTTTAGTAGCGCTTAGAGGGTGACGAGGGCGGTTAGACCAAGTCCCTCTGGGAGCTTGTCAGGTGTCTGTAGATGGCTTGTCGTTCTTCCTCCCCTTCCTTTGTCGTTTGTGTCAGACTGCAATCCTTGGTGTTTTGTTTGTGGTGGTGGTGGTGGAAAGCTTGGTTGCAAGGACGAGAACAAGTCGTCGTGGAGCCTAACTAGGTTGATGTCAGCTAGCTTGCGTACAGGAAAGTGGCTGATGGATCGCCAGAGACCGCTAGCCTGCTTATTCATCCACCAAAGCCCCAACCCAACCCCGACGATAAGTTTCTACATCTACACTCCAGATGGAAAACGATGCAATTGACTTTGTTATTCTAATAAGGTTGAGAAACGCGATTTAGTGGCTGTACAATTAATTAACTGCCTGGATTCTTCTGTCCTGCCTGTTTACATGCATTCACTTTGGAACTTTGATGTGCCTCCCGAAGTCATTAGCGCCAGGCCGAAAGGGTGTCACCAACACCAACTAACTTTAAATGTTTTCCAATTCCAAAACAAAGACTCTGTGTCCGTTGCTAACTATAGCCCATTGGCAACTGGGATTACACGGTGTGGGCAATAAAAAGAAACAGGCCTGCAGTTTCAAGCTTGTCCGCTTTCACATTATTCAGGCTACCTCATAAAATGCATCAAAGACAGGGCTAACTAGTGAAGCCTACTGATACAAAAGCAAGGACATGGATTGGAGGGTGCCAACGCGGTGTGCGAGGGATTATGCCTATGCAAAGTGTAGATAGAACGTATTAGTTAAGGAAAGACTTCATACTGGGTATTGGGTATTTCAAATGCTATGAACCAAGCCAGTCGCCATTAAGCCATGATAAAAAATTAAAATGAAAAAGAGAAGAAAAGAATAGAAACTGAACATGAAAAGCCGAGGAGCTGTAATCATTCTGAATGTCCATCCAGTTCCCAACCAACCAACCCAGATAGGAAAGATAGAAAGAAACCACAGACAGAAAGACAAAACAAAATGCCCAACATGAAGAACGCCACTCCAATGTACCTAGCGAAGGGAACAAAGAAAGGAGTTAATGGAATGCCGTACGTATGGTAAAGCGCATGCACATGCATATGAAAAACCCCCGCGTGTCCGAACCAGAATTTCCCTCCCCGCCCCCACCTCTGTTTCCTTG
>JAFEJD010004629.1:0-16161 GCA_018296065.1 Blastomyces percursus
GTTAAGAATATATAGAGTAAGTTATTATAGCTTTTAAAAAGGTAAATACTATATTATTATTTCTTTTCACGGTTATTAAACACTAAAGTATATAACTATTTAATAACAGCTTACAGCAGCTAGCTATATAAATATCAGACGCAAAAACAGCTCAATAACAGAAAATTACTAATATTCTGAATTATTCTGATGAAAAAAGATACTGAGAATATAGATAATAAGTTTTTTACAATAAATATACAGAGTTATTAGAACTTTTCTCACGTAGTACAAAATAGTTAAGAACAATATCATTGCATTGAAAATATTGTTTTATATACCAACTTACCAAGTTCTACGGATAACGTTCCCAAGATGAGCAAAAGGGTTTAGCAAGGTTAAAAAGAAGGTTGAATCCGTGGATACAACCCGCTAAAGTAAATTCAAAAATTCAAACCTTCAAAAAAATCCCCCCAAAAAAAAGAACAGCCCCGTTAGCGGATGTGATCCCGCGGTTCGATCACAGATTCAGAGTGGGCACGCCAGAAATCCTATTTCAACGGGAGGGGCATTTCCAGGTCTTCCGAGAACTTTATTACTACTACTGCTACTAGGAAGCCCATAAGCAATGGATTGACTGTAACAACATATACGCTTAGACCTCGGTTACGGTGTTGTCACCTGACGATCTATCACCAAAAAGAAAAGAAAAGAATGAAAGAATGAAAAAAAATTGACCCAAGAGGCGCCCATTTGTTTGTGAAACCCACACAAGCAGTGTCCCGGAATATTTAGTTGAAGGGCTTCTCTCACTTGCGCCAGTCAGATCGTATCGTATCATCTCTTTCTCTTGCTTGTTACGCAGATAATAATGGACCCTGTGGCTGGGGTTTGGGGGGACGTGGTGTTGCCATGCAAAATCTTTGGCAAATGTATGTGCCCATTTTCTGCGCCAAAGGTTTTCTTTCCATACCCTCCCCTTCGTTCGTGCCGTGTTTCCATGTGGACATTTTGTCACAGCCAAAGCTTAAGAGATGAGGGGGGTAGATCAGCCAAACAGGGCGAGGGAACCAGGACGAGATAGCCCTCCAACAAATCGCATCCCGTAAAGATGTCCAGGCGAGATATGGAACCGAGGAAGAGAGGGAAAGAATTCACTCGTCGAAAAGGTTGTGCCGGATCGACACATATTATATTATTTTATTTTGGTTTATTTTATTTTTTCTTTATGGGCTCAAAAATTAAAGTTACAAAAAAAAATAAATATAAAATATATGAATAAATAAATATTCTCATGGCAGACAGTAATATATCCGTCTTCACCGTAGAGAATTCACCAAATAAAAGTCCACCAAGCCCACACCCACCTACACAGCAGAGAGCCGAAGACATCGAATTAATAATAGCCATTTCTCCGCCTGCCGCAACCCTCCGCGGGACGGCGGGTGATGGGCATCGACTGCATGGGCATAATGACGGACAAGATGGAGATCTTCCCGGCTAAGTAACCGAGTTCGCACCAAGGGAATCAATCCGTCAGCACAGAAAAGAAAAAAGAAAGAAAACCGCCTCTCTTCATAACGAGGACTCGAGGAGTCGAGTGAGCCCACACCAAAACAACCAATCCGATGAAGCGTGCAGCAGCAACTCACACTCCCAACCTCAACACTATTGGGAAAAGCGAGCTCGCTACCTAGGGAAACTAACCGGAACCACCTGAAATAAAATAAGGGCAGTTTGCCAACCAAACAGTGCTAGTTAGTTAAGCTAACTAACTACGACAGTTTGGATTGTCTGATGCGTTGTCAACGGAACCATTAAAACTGGGATACAGGCTGTCCCCAGGGCTCCGAAAAAACAAGAACGGACGGAGGAATAGTCATCAACAAAAATAACCAGCCAGTGAGAGGAGAAAAGAGACAGCGAGAGTCGTGCGCGTCCCTGTCCCCGTCCATCGCGCATTCCTTTCCTCGCATGTCGTGAGCAGCCCTGCCGTTATTCTCTCTGTCTTACACTCTCACGCATTCCTAACCGGACGCGGTTGGGTTTGGCCCGTTGTTTCTCTCCCGGATCGTTTTCGGGTAATATTGCGCTGCAACCTTGAAAAGGACAGCCAGATTCCATTCGAGGTGTATATCCCTTTGTAGGATACGTACGGGGAAAAATTACAAGAGCTTCCAGGCTGCGGGGTTTGCCTGCCCTTGCATTTTCTTCGGTTCAATTAATTACCTTGTGAACTTCCGCCGGTTCGGTTTCAAACCTAGTACTGAAGTGCGTGGTTCTGCGCCTGAGATGGCAACGGGGGCGACTATGGACGGATGGATGATGGAATATCTGGGCCTTGCTGCGATGTCACAGACTCGCAGGGCGTTGGCTCCATTTTTCTTGTTAATCCCGATGGATCGGAACCTTGAACATTCTCTCTAACTGTGATGAGACTGGGGGCACACAAGCTTTCTCTCTCTCGCTTGCTCGCTCCAACCTCCACACCTGCCTGGGTATTACCAGCAACAACCATCACGTGGAGCGAGAAAACAAACTGGATATTTCCCCAACGTTGATGCTGTCTTGCTGCTGGCTCCCCGCAATACTCATACCTAATGATAAACGCCGCATGGACGCAACGAGACCAACGCGGGGTCACATGGTGGGGCAGCAAATACGAGTCCCGCATGCCACGTTGCCAACTCGCCAAGCAGCTCTCTCTGGCTCTGTCTGTCTCCTTTTCGCTGGTTGCCAGTTGGTCACCCATTCTGCAGCCAGTTTTCCCGGGCCAGGGCTTTTTATGCCGAGCAGGCGAAACCCGGGGATGATTTCCTACCCGATCCATGCTCGATCTCACGCGGCTCGCGTAAACCTATCCGAATCACCGCTTTGGCTGGTTATCTCTGTTGCCACACCGGCTGAACTTCCGTGAGGCTCATCCGAGGACAGGACAGTCCGTCCCGGAAGAAGGCCATTATAATGGTCATGACCAGATGCAGCGTCACAAGGTTACCTTTTCGACCTTGTTTCTTTTATGCAGCCTGCTTTACACTGTAAGCCAACATATTATTGCATCCGTAGTCAGATGAGGAGTTGTTGCATGCAGCCGTTTCACGTTTTGGTTTTCCCCCGGACCACCTCCCAGCGCCAATCATTCTCCCTCCACGATGTGTCGCGAAAATAGATATCTCAATCTAGCCTTGTCACTCCTTAGTCTGCAGCGCCGAAGGGCCAAGTCCGTGTGATTCATGGCGTTTATTTCCCAAAGGACTTGTGCATATGTATGGACCGTCAAGTCTAGTTGGACTTTTCAAGTCAGCATCAGACGAGCATGGCATTATAACGAGGTACATGAATATACCATCGATAGTCGTCAGCTCTCTCTACCTTCTAATTTTTTCCTTGAGGTTTTTTTTTTTTTTTTTTGCCCTTTCTGTTATTCATTAATTCCATCACCGCTTGGGCAATCATCTATTGTTCCTTTCCATACTAGAAATACTCGCCTGAGGCCTCAATTCTCTTCCCCCAGACCGCTCTCCATGTAGTCGGAATATAGTAATCCACCGAACCCGCCTGCTTCCCAGAAATGGAAATCTTGGGAGACGGGCTGTGGAGGCTGCCGGGGGACACTTGAATGGATCCATCAGACAGAAGGTTGCCGAAAGCGGAAATGCCCGCTTTGCCAAATGCGTCCAGCGCATTCTGGGCTGCGCCATTTTGTTACTCTACGCAGAAATATGTCTTCTTACCTTCTTTCTCTTATTAGTCTTTATGTTTATCTTTATTTTATTTTATTTTATTTTATTTACTTCGATGATTTCCCGCCCCGCTATTTCCCTCCACCACGCTTGGAATTAAACTTCCATCTCCCTGGCGGTGGATCTGCATGCGAGTGTATATAGCGCAAAGTGCCAATGCATCGTTATATCATTGCATGCATGCTCGCTTGCAAACGAGCTTCTTGAGTTGATGCTAAGCCAGACGGAGGAAAAAAAAAACAAAAAAAAAGTCATCATTGATCCCGCACGGTCAAAGGAAAATAACTTCTCACCGTTCAATTGCTGTGCAATTATACGTCCTATATACCCAGAATGGACGTTGCTGTACAGAGTACGCCCGCCCCAACCAGTCAAGAGCCACTGGCCACTGCGCTCTCATAGGATGTATGGGATGGGGTGTTTAAGAAAGGAGAGCTGGAAATACCCGAGGGCCGAGGGAGGCTGATATGTTACTTGTCAAAATAAGCTTAAATATCTCGTGCATGGTCAAGGAGGATATGGAGATTTTTTTTTTCTTTATTTTGTTTTATTTTATTTTATTTTTATTTTTGAGACGGATATGACATACTATCCAAGAAATGCATATGCTCCACCTAGTTACCCGGGAGGGAATATGATATATGCGCTCTATACCGCTATTCTGCGTGCTAATTGGGGAACTGTGGATTTTTCTTTCTCTTTGTGGTACAAGCGGCAAGGGGTTAGGACAGGTAGTTAGTTGGCCAGGCGGGATCCTCTCAAGTGCGCGTTTTAATTTCTTCACGTTCTCTCTTCTCTCTCCCTGTCGTTTCCCTCTTTCCATTCCATGCCTCCTTTCCGTCTTACTTAACCTTTCTCTCCAAATCCACTCGTACCGCCACCACTAGGAGAGTTAAGCTTGGATCGACCGCTCTGATCTGGTCGATTTGACTGGCAATGAATGAATTATATTTCGGAACCAGAGCCGGAAAACTCGAACCCCGGTAAATGTTTCCTCTAGCAACCACAGATATAATCCATGATCCATACGACTTTCTTCCATGATCTAGCTATCGATGGAGGTTTTCATTAGCCACCCTTCCCCCGGCCCTTTTTCTTCTCCACTGCACAGGAAACGTAGGAAACGTGATGCAGACACCACTGATGGGTTGATTGGGAGCGGTCAGGGAAGGCCCCTGTCTGCGTGTCTCCTACCTGCTATCCTGTCTGTCTGTATACTTGTTTGCTGGGCTTTCAGTTAACATACCACATATCCATCCATTAGGTGGGAAGAGATGGGCCATTGGGACCGCGTGTTTCATTCAAAAAGTAAAAAGTCTCTGCAAGTTTTGCCTCCGATAATTTTTTGGGTCGGAAGGACGCCGCTCCTCGGCCATTATGAAGGACTATTGATGGACTTACGGCGAATTGCATTTACAGGTTTTTCCTTCTTTACTTCTCGTCCTTTGCACGGCACTCCCCAATTCCCGACTCGGGGTATACATTGCCGTCAAAATTGGCGAATGAAGGTGTGGAAGAGGTAGGAAGACTGAAAATGGAATCTCAAAGCGATCCAACCATCACCGCAGAATCGACGTGCGATCATGGTACGGCATGGCCTGGCCTAGCCAGGAATGATATGGAATGATATGTGTTAAGCTCGGAAAAGAGAGTTCCACTATTGATTAGAAGGGAAAAAGAAGTAGCTCAGAAGGGGGGTGGCATTCCTGCTTCATCTCGCTTCTCTCCCTTCCTTAGTCACGTTCTTGAGTCGGAGGACCTGGGAGAGAAGGGGAGGAAAGAAATGCCACTGTGTTTCTTCTCCCCTGCTGAATCATTCAAACACTTGCAGTGTGGCCTCTCGTCTCTCTATACGGTGGATATTTTCGTTTTCTGTAATGTGCTCAGGAACTCTTCCGTGGGAGAGCACCTACGACTTAGGACTACTTACACCTTTCGAACCAACACATAATTGCAGGGAGAGAGAGAAAGGAACTGTTATTCCATATCCTGCAATTGTTCCTTTTGGAATAATCTCCGCGTCTCCCCTGTTCCTCATTCCCTTTTCGTTCTTCTCCTTTCGTTTTGTTAAGCCAATCCGACTTGCACAGGATCAAAGAAATCTAATCCAACAAGATTTGAACAGCACCCAGAACTCCCACAGCATGATGTTTTACCGATTGATCACCATTAGCTTTAGCCTATCGCAGCATCGAAGCATTTGACTGGAGTCTTTTGCGTCGCGCACATCCTACCTACATCATTTATAGATAGGTTGCAATAGAAATGGCAATCACTGCCGGCTCGCGGCTCATAGAAACGGCCCTGGGCTTTTGGTGGTCTTAATATCTCCTGTGCTATCTATCTAATGCCAGCAGGAGCCATTCGTTCATCTGGCAGACTTTCAGGAGCCGCTATAGCTATTTGGCCTTGGATAGGAAGAGCGGATTCAAAGCGCGGAAATGTCGCCAAATCTTGACGGATGAGGAAGAGGGATGGTTTATTCAAGCACAAAAAAAAAAAAAAAAAAAAAAAAAAAACCTGTCTCCCCGTTTGCAAGGTCAATGCCTATTTATTACCCGCCTTTGAGCACAGTCGGCCATCCTGTTGGACATGCCTTAGAATACGGGTCCAGATAGAAAACTTCCTTGGAGAAGAAGCATGAAGAGAAGCAAAATGGAAGGAAATATCGCATGTCTTTTGCTATCCATGAACTAATAATATATATATATATATTAGTTTTGACAAAATTGGAACCAGCGCAAGATTTCGTATTGTGGCGAGAGCTGTGCATGTGTCCCTCATAGAAGGAAAACGGATAAAAAAAAGTGCTGCTAGACCGTGTACGCAGTAGATACTCGCAGCTTCATAATGTAGAAACAGACCTTTCCTCTTGCATCGATGGCCAAGGTAAACTAGTTGGGAGGCGAGACTCTCATGGTGGTGTGCGGAGAGAGAGTTGGTAAGGGAGCGAGCCAGCGAGCGGATCAAGGTTTTTAAACAATAGCAATAACGGCGAACAACAATTCTTTCGCAGACAAAGGAACTCTCAACAGCACAATACGAATAACAACCCTCTCAATATGAGCAACAAAGAGTCGAGGGATACATTGACGCATTCCTAGGAGCATAAAAAAGCATCATACATGGAGGCTCAAACCTACACAAGCAGGAAATGATCAGAGGCAAATATCGCCGTCCAGTCCGCTTCCCCACGACCGCCTCATATAACAAAGAATCTGCCCCAGGGACAGCATCAGCATCAACATCATTATCTCACGCCCTCCCCAGAACAACCACAAGCAGGTTGCATGGCCGTAGCGGCGCTCCTAGCAACAACACCTTGCAGCAACGACAGAAGCAACAGCGGTTGAAATCCGATTCATCATCCCCCCACGCCACCACCACTACTACTGCCACCACTGCTTCTACTGCTATTGCTACTGCTATTGGGGAGCCTTCATCAAGCCCACAAGCGCACCCTCATTCGCACGACAGACGGAGCAAAAAGAAGCAGCAGCAGAAGAAAAAAATCAACATGGCCGCGCCCCCACAAGGCCTCTCCGCCCAACCCAACTATCAAAAGAGCATTCCGGACCTATTCACACAGCTACCCCTCATCCGCGACCAGTTGGTTACGGAGACTTCACAAACGCAGGATGCAACTGTTGACCAGTGTCTCCCTTTCCTGAAGGGGCTGGCCAGTTCGCAGAATGGCCCGTTCAACCGATTTGGTGTGCCAAGGCTGGACCGGGACGAGCATATTGCCTTCCTGTATGACTCGCTCGAGTCTTACCCGGAGCGCTTTGTTGGGCTTGATTCAAGTCGTCCGTGGATGGTATATTGGGCGTTGACGGGATTGCATTTGTTGGGAGAAGATGTTACGAAATTTAGGGAGCGGTAGGTTTTTTCTTCGATTGTTGTTTATGTCTCAGTTTTGATTTTCTCCTTTTATTATTATTATTGTTATTGTTGTTATTATTATCATTAATTCCTTCCTAGTGTACTACACATCATATCCACCATCTATGGTACGGGGGATGCTGTCAGAAGTCTGGCAGATCTTCGGTGCGCAAGGGAGACGAGTACATTTTTGAAAGTTTATTTGGGTTTCTCGTGTTACCATCCCACTAACTTCTACTCTAAATGTCCAGAGTCATTGCTACTGCTGCTCCGATGCAAAACCCCACAGGGGGTTTTGGCGGAGGGCACGGTCAGATGTCGCATTGCGCTTCTTCTTACGCACTTATACTTTCTCTAGCTCTAGTGGGCGGGCAGGATGCATTCAAGCTAATTAATCGGGCAGCAATGTGAGTCTTCCTAGTATGCCTTGCATAAAGCCTTGTGTCAATTGTACCCCCTTTGTCCGAAAATCCTAATCTGATAGATAAGGTGGCAATGGCTGGGGAAATTGAAGCAAGCAGATGGCGGCTTTCAGGTAACCCTTGGCGGTGAGGAGGATGTACGGTAAGATTCCCGAACCACGTTTGAAGTTGAATATTATTCACTAATGGGCTGCAGAGGTGCATACTGTGCGATGGTTATAATTGCATTGCTGGATCTTCCGCTTCAACTCCCTCCCGATTCGCCCGCTAGGCATGCTGGCCTAGACACTTTCATAAGCGGGCTGCCAGAATATCTGTCTAGATGTAAGAGAACAAGAAACGAAAGGACATGTGGCGTCACCTGTGAGGTAGAGCTGATCATTATTTCCTCTAGGTCAAACCTTCGAAGGTGGCATTTCTGGAAGTCCGGGGACGGAAGCACACGGTGCATATGCCTTTTGTGCTTTGGCATGTTTATGCATTCTTGGCGACCCTAAGGAGATGATCAATAGGTGCGTCATGAGTCCTGTTCATGTACTGGGAAAATATCGCTAAGCCTATTTTCTAGATATATGGATCTTCCGCTCTTGATATCATGGCTCTCAGCTAGACAGTGTGCCCCTGAAGGTGGGTTCGCGGGAAGGACTAACAAACTGGTCGATGGATGTTATAGCCACTGGGTTGGCGGTTGCTGGCCCTTGGTCCAAGCCGCAGTCAATGGCATCCAGTCCACATCCACCCTGTCATATTCAAGATCTGGCAGTCTCTTCCACCGCGAAGGATTGACCAGATATATCCTTAACTGCTGTCAAGGGCCCCATGGCGGACTACGAGATAAACCCGGCAAGTAAGTGCATTCTCCGGCCCGTTGGGCATGCGCATCATCCGCTTATGTGCAGGAGGAAATTGTGGATAGTTTATGGAAATAATTATTTTTGTCGGCGTGACTGATACCCTCTTTTAGAAGCCCCGATTCCTACCATACCTGCTATATCCTGGCTGGTTTAAGCACCGCCCAACACCACCACTTCAATACAGGCGTTGCATCGGTGGCAGGACCCTACAAGCCTTTCTCGTCCGCATTTTCCTGGTCGCATGCACCCGTAACCGCTTCAACGGAACAGGACCAGTCAACTATCGTTTTTGATGAAGGGGATCGACTAGAAGTGGTCCATCCTCTCTTCGTGATCCCGCATCGTGCAGCGGAGAATATGCGGGACTGGTGTGAGAACTATCCGCTCCAAATTTGAACATCACAAAGGTCCGCATTTACCGGCATCGCACAATGGTGTTTTGGGCTGACAATTATGGGAAGGCAACCTTTGTACCGCTTCGAAGGTATATAGTTCGGATCCAAGAGATCCGGTAGGAGAAGTTAGGATTGTTTTTCTTGTATATACTACATAAGCATGTTCGTGAGACAACTACAGGCTAGTAAGGCTACGAACAATCATCTAAGATCAAGGCTAGTTGTCTTTTCAATCTCGCATACTGGAAAGCGCGATCTTCATGCTCCAACTGGAAGGAAACAGTCCAGTTGAACTGAATCGGATGTCTTGGCGCCATTGTAACTGTAACTGGTCACGTTTTCCAGAGCCAAAAGCAACCTCCTCGCCTCTCTTGCTTCTGAGGAGAATATCCTGTGTCTCAGTAGCACAGTTTGATCATCTTGACGACACAGGAATGTTACATCCAGAAGAAGCGTTGAGGGCTGAGCTAAACAACGCCCTTTTCTTTCTCCTTGTATATCACTAGTTTGTCCTGACTGCAAGCCGCAAGCCGTATCTAGGGGGGGGGTTGACCTCGAATTCCAGATGAGCCAGCTCGCTTCTGATTCCCGAGACACTTCCTCAGATCGTGACGTGAAAATGAACGAACCTGCGTGAGAGTAAGACGGCAAGAATGAGAGTGGAATTTACTTCTTCAGGTCGCATTGTTGATCTGCCCGAAGAAATCGCCTCCTGCAAGTATGGGGAGCTTTCATTAACTACCATAACGAGTCATCCTGTCCTGTTGGCTGGGAAAGAGTCAACGTTGGGATTACGAGAAGACGCCAGGATTATCCTGTTTCTTCCAAATACCCTATCCAATGTTTTCTGGGCCGCAGGATCCTGCCGTCGTCTGTTATGAACGAAACGTCGGGAGCGAAACGGTTTGCGGAGTTTTTAATATGGGTGGAACATTGACAATTTATCATGCTTTCTAGGCAGTAAACTAAGGGGGCACCTGATTCGCTGAAAGCCACACATTTATGTGCATCGGCGTAGGCGTTATTAGCCTTCGCTTTATCCTTGGTAGGTGATTTTATGCGGACTCAACGTCTTTTTCGTTGAACGATTACTTACATGCCATAGGGAGAGTAACGACTTTCTGGAAGAGGAGATCTTCGATCATGACTATCCTATGATTTCACTCATTTTTAAGGGTCTCTCTGTGAGAAATATTTACTCGTATTTAAAAGCGGCAAAATACATGCTGGACGGACCCTCGTGGTCTGCGTCGTCCATTTCTGGAACATGATGCAGCGTCTTCCCCACTGGTGAGGAGACCATCGATTGCCAACTCATCAATGCATCCTCAATGCCTGTCACTAGTCGAGCGACAACGCACCGGCCGGCAGCGCCAGTTCCTTTGCCTTTTGGGTCCATTTCGTATCGAATATTCGGCTGATTTCAGAGTCTACCTCCTCTCAGTTGCAGAAGGCTTGTCGTTTCTCCTGCCACTCAGCCGAACTCTGAGCAGAAGTGTTCCTCTTCTTCCCGTGCCCTTCTGTCATATTAGTGGATTACGTGCGACTCTGATGATGACCCGGCAAATCGGTCATTCCTTACGCAAACTTGTGGCATAACCCCCCCTGCTCTCTTATAAGGACTAGTGAGAGAACAGGGGGCGATGAATGGAGGAAGATGAAAGGTTGTGGGGCTGGAGCTTCCCGAAGAAAGGCAACTATTAATTTACTGCAGGCAATTCTGGCATCTTGCGTTTCGCGCCGGGGTTCAACTTTAAATTCAGCGCGTTTTGCGCAACATGAATCCAACCATTGCGAATATAAAATGCATTAGCGGAAGCTGGCAATGTTCCAGCACGCCGACAGAGTGTGATTACGCTCCTGTTCTGCGGGGTCTGTACCATTTTCTGGCTGTGCTTTGAGGGAGACGACTCGTACAACCAAATGTTGCTCACAGTCTGGCTTTGGCAGCACTGGTGGGCCTACGGTACAGCTGTTCGAGTGTCTTGTCTGAGCTGGACGAGCCAATCCTCGTCGCTTAGATCGACGCCAAATTCACTCTTGATAGGCTCAGCAATGAAGTTCTCGGAGCTTCCCCATTATCCTTCACTGGCAGAAAGCCATGCCAACACATCAAAGCAAGAATAATCAAAAAACTCAGATAGAAAGCGATAATTTTCCCTTCTTCCCACAGCATCCCCCTTTTCTGTCCGGCCATTTCGAATCCCTCGATCGAGTTAAACCTTGATTTCCAGGGTTAATACCTATTTCTAGCCCCACCAATATATTTTACTCTGCATTAAATCACGCTTGCTTCGCTGTCTACAATGGCTTGTTTTCTCATTAGACGTGTCGCCCAGAGCAACCTTTTTTTTTATTTTTATTTTTTGTATCGCACACATTTTAGAACCTTTACCCGCTGTTCTTTTATTAATCCATAGGTACCTCCCGGTTTATTTGCCAATCTGCCAACAGCCTGTTTGTCCAGCACACTCAAAGGATCTTAGGCGGTTGAATAACTGGTGGCGCTGTTGGGCATCAAGCTTCTTCATCCTCCTTAGGCCCATACTGCCAATTCAACGACCTTACTTGGGCACCTCCAGCCTTAATCGTCGGGTATCAAGTTCGATATTCCGTCCAGCTGAGCAACATAGATCCTGCTGGGTCGGGATTTTTCACCATCAAAATGTACTACATTCTGTACCTTGCGAGTATGTTGCCCTAAATATCCTAGGAGAGATTGTGGAAGCTTGAGCGAAAATTGAAAAAAAAAAAAAACAAAACCAGCCCAGCATATCAATTGCTTTTCACGAATCATCATGTCTACCCCGCAGATAATTTGACGATGCTATGAGTTGCTTTTTCTTTTGGTCGAAGAGCCCGTGTTTTATTCCGCTTTCAGCGGTTACTGGGAAGCCCCAAAGAAAACTTGCTGTTCTTTCCTTCCCCCTTCACCAAGGCGCCAGGATCAGCTGGGTCTGATAAGCTTTTATACCCCGGGTTTTTTTAAACCCTCAGTATCCGCGGTTATCAAAAGCCCATCACTGTTGGCTTATTGTTTCTTTTTGTTTTAAAAAAAAAATAATAAATGAAAATGGAGGGCGTCAGGCAGAAATCCCCTACGTCAGGCAAACATATATATAACGTTGCACAGCCAATAATATATTTCTTTCTGCAGGTCTTTGCCGCCGCCGTCGCTGGCCGGAACCCTTTTACGAATCATATCCCTGTGCTGCCGGGTACGGCTGCATTGTGCGCGTCAATAATCGCGAATACCAGACGGACGTCTATTGCGAAACAGAAGCCCTAGCCAGAGAAAGCGCAGCTATGCGCGCCTATCTGATCTGTCGGAATTTCTCCGTCAACGATGGGATGTATCCTGCAGGTCACGACCATGGAGGGATTGTGCAAGGGATTCCGGTTGCGATTGGTACAGGACGACGCGGTCGTTTTGGCGATGACACGGATGCGTCAACCAGTAGTGGAAGTCGGAGTGGGGGTAGCAGCCCTGAGAGCCACGAGGGAGGTCGACTGGGTCGTGATCGCCAGTCTGCTGGTCCAACGAGAACACTAGCATACGGCCACCGGGGATTCTGAATTTGTTTCCGGCCTTATCGATCCTAGTGGAGCGAGATCTACTTTTCGGCACAGCCTTGACGAGTATCGCGATTCGCCAATAAAAAAGGAGCCTAACCATGGAAAAAGAGGAAACAACCGCCCTTGGGCAGCTGAAGCCGTTTTCCCTCCAAAAAATCTCTTCGAAAGAGAAAACCAAAAGCAGAGGGAAAAGAAAAAGAGACAGAAAGGAGAGAAAAGAATCGGCCGACAGAGAGCTTAACGACCTTACGATTTCGACGTTTTCCAAACGAATGATTTTAAGGGATGACGTTGTGGGCAGGTAATGCAGGACTGCCTACAATCGCTACTGCGATATATCCACTATGATACGAATATAACGGCCACGAAAAATAACGACATGAGAAGATTTCCAATAGATCCGTTTTACATTTTCTTTTTGATATTCTCATATATATCTTCACTGAAGCTGTACTGTACAACAGCAATGGAATATCACTCCCTCAGTCGGCTATCTTGTTTATGTACCTCTCCTATCTACTTTACCGTTGATAATGTTTTTTTATACATGAACTTATGTCCGGGTATATGTTTTTGCAACCGAACGGGCCAGAACCTCAATCGCTTTTTACATTGGCAGACACGCAGTGGCAGGGGGAATTTCCAAGGAGAGCTGTTACTCGGCGACGAGAAAAAAGAAAGGGGGGATGTAGTGAGATGATTCTACGTGAAATGAAATCCTTTAGGTTTTCACAGTGACTTCCATTTACTCGATTCAACGGTTCATCTGTCTCTTTCCCATTTATTATTTCGCTTTTGACAAACCAAACTATTATATTACCTCTTTGCTCACTGAGGCGGCCTGCGTTGGGTGGAATTTGCCAGTCCATTGTTCTCTAGGAAGCGAGCATCCTTATTTGTGGTCGAGTTATTTCATTTCTATTTTCTATTATTCTATTTTGGTCTTTCATTTTTACCATTTATAATCCTTCATCTGATGCCTTCACTTTTGACTGCTTGTTGAAATGCATCGGACGAGCGTTCAGGATGAGAAAACAAACCTTCCCTCCCTTTTCCTTTTCCTCCCTTTCTCTTTCTCCACTGTTTTATATATATTTTCTCTTCCTGATTGAGCCTGATCCCCTGCTAAAGGGGATTTTATGCGCGATCTTAGGGGTTGAATTTTAACGAAGACCCATGATAGCGATAGTAAGCTTGGGGTATTTTCGAATAAGAAAGAATATAGTTGTCTTTGGCTTTTCGGTTCAAGTTCACTGTTTCTCGTGGCCGGATTCTCCACTAGGGGCGTGTGATTAGCGGTTTCAACCATAATAGGGGCTAGCAAATTACCACTCATGAATATCTTTACGTCCCTGCATAGAGCCTCTGTAATCTGGAGAAACGGTGGTTAATAAAGACGATAGATCTTTTTCAATGCTCTTTTAAGCCGTTTTCCAGCATGCTGACGGCTCCACCAGCGCATTCCGTAACAGCTTGAACTCGCTGCGATTTCAGTTCAATGGGCAACTGAATGGATCAGGCTAAGATGGGGAACTGCCTAACGGGGTTTAGCGCCGGCCCCATCGGGAAAGGCCGTTTTCTCCTGCCCGTCGCTTTTCCTTCAGCTATATAAACTCGCTGCTTCAACACCTTCCTTCCATCGTCTCTATTTTCCCATTCTCTCTCCTTCCTCGCTGCCGCACATGCTACCTCGCCCCCTTTTTTCTTCCTGGTGCCCACCCTCGGCTTCGCGCGAATCCCCTGCGCCGCTCCTGAGCGGTTCTCAACCCCAGTGTTCATTCCACTTCCCTACTTCCCAGGTGCAACTTCACCACCAATCATGGCTCAATTGTCTCTAGGCTATCCCTATCATTCCTACTCATTACCATTTTGATACTACTGCTAATCGCCCTTGATCTCATATCCCACCCTCAATGAGCCTTTGAGGCCTAGTGGTTAGTATCATATTCGTGCTCACCCCCGTAGAGGGCCACCATTTTGAAAGAGGGCGCTCGAGGAATGGCTGATAGCGACCCCCCAATCTGCGTGCGGCGCAGCTGGCAGATGATGTGGTCTGATTCACAGCTAGCATCTTAGACAACTATCTGGGCACGCTTCACCGTCCACCTAACCAGTCGCGGCGGTGCCGTAGCAAGACATGGGCAGCCGGTCCTACCCTTTCAGCGTCGAGCATCGAGTGCTACAATGCCAATAATCCCGTACAACGGATACTAACGGAGATTACTATGGTCGTTCATTCCTTCCCAATGGCCGGAATCTGGGCCCCGGATGAGTTGACTTAACTTTCGTGATTCAAGGCGAGTCAAGGATAAGAGTTGAATCTTGCCCGTGCTTGATTTTACAAGTTGGCCGGCATTCAAGGGGAGGAGACTGTAACTTCTGCTTTGAGTTGTCGTCGCATCACTCACCATCACAGCTTGGCACAGCATGGAATGGCCGATTTGAACAAGTGGGAACAGGACTCTGCCTGTTCAACTTGAGCCTACAGAGGTGGCCATCTGCATGCGGATTGATCCTTCCCACGCTTGCAGCGCCTCCACAGCTGCTTACTTGATTGAGTTGAGCAATTCCTTCCCATTGTAACTGTCCTGAACGCAGGCTGGAATTGTACACCGGCTTCCTTAGCCCACAATAGATGCGGCCGGGATTTGATTGTCAGAAGATACTCAAGTTCAGATTGAAAGATTCCATGTTTCACACCCGCCCGGTGGTGTTGTTATCTCAGATCAATGTGTGAGATTTGCGCCCATCAGGTTGCAGAAGAGGCTGTGGATATTTGCCCACTGCTTCTATGGAGATGCTGTATTTTGCCTAGGACATGAAGTTTCGACGAAATTTTTGCAGTGCGAGTTCGACTATGGTTTCACCCTCTGATTATACTGTACCTCTTAACAGACATAGGGCCCCATGGCGTAGATGGTTTGACTGCGCCTGGTAGGCAGCTCTCTAAGCAGCTAGGTGGTTAGTGCAAGCAAGGCCGTGCCAATTGGTAGGCTGGAATGCCGAGATTGGCAGCCGGAAGCTTGGGGGATTTAATTAGAATTGGGTAGCTTTGGTGTTATTCTTAGTGAGGACCCACTTACGCTGTAGGTGAGCTGGTTAAAGAACCCAGGTGGGCGGCAGCACTTTAGGAGGAAGAAGAACCTCTAATAGTGGCCCGAGAGTACGGAGGCGGCGGCCGGTTATATAGGGTGTTAAAATATGTATATAGCTCAAGGTTGTAAACTGCAGGGGTTTGTCTTGTAGCAATCTTTATCTTCGTGTATCCTTTCATTGAAATGTTTAAAGAAATGATTTAAATTGTTAATTT
>JAFEJD010000463.1:0-13510 GCA_018296065.1 Blastomyces percursus
TTTTTTTTAAAAAAAAGAAAAAAAAAACATTGATGCTAATGCTAAACTGTGTTGCTGTTCGTTCAGGGATGGCGGAAGAAGTTGTCTTCACTTGGGGTTGCCCATTTCCCTTGGGATCCTGCGCCGCAACCTCCACCACCGCCGCCTCAGCAACCCCCGCAGGCGCATCCACCACCGTCGCATGTGCAAGCCCCTATTCCTCCGCCCCCGACGACAGTTCCCTCCAATGGCCCAGGCACCACACCACCACCACCACCACCACCACGGCAACCACCACCACAATCACAGCCACACCAACACCAACACCATCTCCATCTCCAAGACCAACAACCACATCAACAGCAGCCCCAGCAATCACACCAGCAAACTCAACCACTTCCCTTTTCGCATGTCCCTACTACCTCAGCCCCTGAGACATCAGCTGGTGTCGTGCGTATCAAAACAGAGCCAGGCTACCCGCCCGCCACATCAAACCTACCCCCAGTAAATCCGTCAACTCTCGCGCAGCAGCGTGCGGCGAACGCGTTACATCAGAGGTATGGAGCAGCCGCGGCAAACCAGGTACATCAGCTTCAGGCCCAGTCGCAGGCTGCCCTGTCGCTTCCAGGAGGTCAGAAGCTTCCTGGTAGACCAGTCCACTTTCCTCAGGATCAAAAGCCTCAACTTCAACAGCCACAACATTATCAGAATCCAGTTCAACAACAGCCACAACAGCCGCACCAGCAGTCTCCGCAACAGCAACAGCAGAGACCCCCAATGAACCCTTCTCAAACAGACGGTGCTGGCGATTCGCTACAAGAATGGAAAGCGGAGGTCACACGCAGGAGAGAAGCTGCCCAAAAACACATTAATAGCAAAAACAGCGGCGATGACCATTTCATCCGGTCTTATGTGGAATCCAGAGGCCTACAGCTGGAAGCCGGTGGGCTGCT
This sequence comes from Blastomyces percursus, assembly GCA_018296065.1. Classification (NCBI taxonomy): domain Eukaryota; kingdom Fungi; phylum Ascomycota; class Eurotiomycetes; order Onygenales; family Ajellomycetaceae; genus Blastomyces; species Blastomyces percursus. The sequence continues at coordinate 933 of JAFEJD010000463.1, forward strand.
GGCACCCCTGAGCGAGCAACCAAGCTTTGCCAAGGGGGCAAAACGCAAGGCGCACGTCATGACCGATCCCTCCGCTTTTACTTCACCCGCAAACCCTTCCCCTTCACCCAGTAATATTGTTGCGTCAGGCCAGTATGACGGGCCAGATGAATTCAATGGAAACACCGGACGGCAGGAGGAGGCAGATGAAGACGCCATCAACTCCGATCTCGATGACTCGGAAGACATGCTCGATGACCACAACGACGGCGACGATGCGGTTGGACAGGTTATGCTGTGCACGTATGATAAAGTCCAACGCGTCAAGAGTAAATGGAAATGCACGTTGAAGGATGGAATCCTTACGTCTGGGGGCAAAGAGTGAGTTGTACCCTGTTTCCTTATTTCCCCGTCTAAGATATGGTAAAACTAATATCCGTTTTCCCTTATTTTAGATATGTGTTCCATAAAGGCCAGGGCGAATTCGAGTGGTATTAGAAAGTGAACTGGCCTCGAACTACATCCGTTTGACGACATCTCGCAATCATTGCCCCGCACTTTCCCTCTTATTTTTTGCTTCATTATACCCCTCAATGACCCCATTACTTTTCCCTTTTCTCCTGCCCATAACGAACATCCTTGGCTCTGTCAAAGCCCGTACCAAACTCAAAACATCTATTTACAGCTTGGAAATTCAAGAAGAGAATTGACCAGCAATGGTAAACGAAAGGGTAGAAAGTTTCCAAAAAATTTCCCACGTGGCGATATCATTTGGTGTTTTTCCTCTTCCTTCTTTGTTTTCGTTTATGTCTCGTATTCATGCCTATCTCACTGCCTGTTTCTTTCCAGCTCCTTTTGTATTTATTTCGTGTGCTTCTATGAAACAACCTGCCCAGCATGGCATGGACATAACTTGTGTTGTAACTTTTTTTCGTTTCTCTTCCTTTTTTCTCCTCCCACTTGATACTATAGCGGGTAAATAGCTGGAGATGAATTTTACTCATTCTTTTTCTATCTTGTGACGAATTCTCATGCTTCTCTCAGGGTCTACTCTTCTTCAATTATGGTCTGTGAGTTTGACTTGACTTTACTTTTTTATATTTTCAACGATGCAACCCTTGAATACTGTTTCAACTGATACTGGTTTTGTTATTCATTTTTCAATTTTCTGTCTCTTTAGCTACCGTGTATGTACATGCAGATTGACAAGGTAATTGAATAAAGAGAAGAAGAGCAGATGAGAAGAAGAGGAAGAAGATAGAAGATGGGAGAGAAGATGAGATATAAGCTGATCAAAAGTAAATGAATTAAATACAAAGAAATTCTGCAAACTTTATCTCTCGTTCCTCTCTTCGAGTCTTTCTGCTGAACATGTTTTACATGTCTATAATCTGTACAGAGAATGTAAAACAAAAGTTCTTACGCATGCCAGAAATTTATATTGAAGTTTTCAGTATCAGAGTTAAATTGCTTTAGCCTGCGCTCTCCATATGTATATAGAAGAAGCTCAAGCCTCTATGTACCACGCATTGCAGATATCAGTAAAGAAAGAAATAACTAAACTATTGTAAGTTATAAAATAATTTGACCTCTTAACGAGTTAATTCTTTCACTAACTAGTTATAACTAGTTAGTTAACTAGTTAGTTAGTTGGTTAGTTAGATAGCTTCCGCCTAGTGAATGGCTCCATTCAATTAATCAAGCTTCTTATCGCTTACACGCATTGGTGGTGGCTTGCTCATCCGGATCTCATCTAGTTCTGTGGAGATGTGGAGATATATAAGTGAACTGCGGGTCGGCTCCGTTGCATCTTGAATGGGATATGCGCTGTTGTTTATCGTGTACATCTCTTTCAACCTCTATTTTTTGTCCCTTGACGATAAGAAAGACATATTGTTTGTCTTCATACTATCCAGCGTATATTTCTGAAACAGGAAATAATTATTTCTTGCGTAAATCCAACTAGAAGGAAACCGCAATATATTCCTGAGTTACACGAAAAAACTTCAGCATGTCTACAACTACTTCCAAACTCCCCTCTGACTTCCTGTGGGGTTTTGCGACAGCTAGGTACGAAAAGAAGCCCATTTGTTTAGGGTTACTTGTAATATATGCGATTGGTGCAGCAATTGGGATATTGGGATATACCTAACTAACTCAACACTCAAACTTTTGCAATTCTTATTGATAGCTATCAAATTGAAGGAGCTATTGAAGCTGATGGCCGTGGGCCTTCGATCTGGGATACTTTCTGCAACATCCCGGGGAAAATCGCAGATGGGTCCTCTGGAGAGACAGCCTGTGACTCGTACAATAGGACCTCTGAGGATATTGCACTTTTGAGATCGTGTAGAGCGGCGGCGTATCGATTTTCTCTCTCCTGGTATGTTTCCTTTTTGCTTGGGCGTCTGCGGAACCTCTTTCTTGAACCCAGAAACTGCGCATCTTCCAAATTTGTCACGAAGAATATTCTAATACGTTATATCAAAATATGGGGATGGAGATAAAGGTCGCGAATTATTCCTCTTGGAAGTCGAAATGACCCCGTTAATGAGGAGGGATTGCAGCATTATGTGAAATTCGTCGATGACCTGATTGCTGCCGGTATCACTCCCATGGTCACATTGCTACACTGGGACCTACCGGACGAGCTACACAAGCGATACGGAGGCTACCTTAACAAGAATGAATTTGTTGCCGATTTCGCCCGCTATGCTCGTGTTGTCTTCAAGGCATTGAGTCCTAAGGTTAAGTATTGGATTACCTTCAATGAGCCATGGTGCAGCTCGATTCTGGGCTATAATACCGGTCAATTTGCACCGGGCCGTTGTAGTGATCGGTCCAAGAGTGCCGAGGGCGATAGCAGCCGCGAGCCCTGGATCGTCGGACATAACCTCCTTGTTGCTCATGGCGCTGCAGTGAAGATTTACAGAGAGGAGTTCAAGGTTCGAGATGGTGGGCAAATTGGCATTACGCTCAATGGTCCGTTTGATTTCTGCTCCCGGAACAACAAAGGGGGTGAAAAAACAATACTCGGGAAATCAAGGCTAATATGTATGACCACAATTTATAGGTGACTGGGCTCTAGCCTGGGACTCTGAGAACCTAGTCGACGCCGAGGCAGCGAACCGAAAACTCGAATTTTCCATCTCATGGTTTGCTGATCCCATCTACTTTGGCAAATACCCGGACAGCATGCTCAAGCAGCTAGGAGACCGCCTACCCACCTGGACAGAAGCGGAGCGCGCCCTCGTCCAAGGAAGCAATGACTTCTATGGCATGAACCACTACTGCGCGCACTTCATCAAGAACAGGACCGGCGAGCCGGCCCTAGATGATTTCTTTGGAAACATAGAGAGCTTGGTGGAAGACATGAACGGAAACTCTGTCGGACCGGAGACGCAGTCTAAGTGGCTACACCCGTATCCGTTGGGCTTTCGTAAACTGCTAAAGTGGTTGAGTGATCGCTATGGTCGCCCAAAGATCTACGTTACGGAGAATGGGACCAGTGTGAAAGGCGAGAGTTACATGCCCTTGGCACAGCTGCTGGACGATGAATTCCGGGTTGAGTATTTCCGTGGCTATATCGGGGCAATGGCTGATGCGTATGCGCTGGATAATGTCGATGTTAGAGCGTATATGGCGTGGAGTTTGATGGAGTATGTGTTCAGAAAAGTTTTATATACCTTTCCTGAAGCGCCTAGCTGACCCAGTATCTCTCCTAATTTAGCAACTTCGAGTGGGCTGAAGGATACATTACTCGTTTTGGAGTAACGTACGTCGACTACGAGGGCGGGCAAAAGAGGTACCCGAAGAAGAGCGCCAGGGAAATTGGGAATATCTTCGACGCGTATATTGAGAAATCATAGCTTATTGAGTTGCGACTATAAATGAATTCCTGGGGACTGCGATTTGATAATTCTCACTCTGCCGATTGTTAAGTCAGGGAATTGTTTTCTAAAACGGAAGATGAGGACGACAAATGATTCCTGCGGGCTTTGCAACTTTAGGAACCTCTACCTTTATCAGAAAATACCGGACAGTGTTGTATGAAAGCTAAATAATAATGATATAATGCTAAGAGATAAAATGACTGAAAGAAAATTTAATGTCAGTCATATACGAATTGAAGGAGGTTTCCCTACTCCGAGGATAAACCCGCTTATTGGACACCGGAGCCTTGGTCGTCTATCTATATAGAACTTCTCGTAGGGAATCACAATTTAGAGAACTATAGGCCACTCTCGTCGTGCTGCGGTTGCATAACCTGTTGGTGCAGTCGCATTGTGTTCCTTTCGTGCTAATCCATTTTGTGTCAAAGAGTTTCATTACATTTAAATATCCGGGAAGGGAGAAAATGTATACATACCTTATTTGGAATAAATTGCTTCTAGATTAACGTAGCTAGGAACGGAGAGGTGGTAAATCATTCAGTTTGAAGTTACTCTTTGTTATACCTTCGACTGTAGACTTGAATTTATACCCATTGTTGGGTATCTTTATCGAATCCGATGATATCAAGTTCAATATTTAAACTCTTTAGCATCATATCCATCGTGAAACTCTATAGCCAAATGTCAGCAGGAAGAGAAGGATATCACACAGAAGACAAAGAAGAAAAAATCACAAAGAGAAAAAGGACAACCAAACCTCGTCCTCATCACTCTCCCCAATTTGATATCCATTTCCATCCTTGCCATCACTCCTGCTCTCTACCCCCTCAATCTCCCCCTCTATCTCCGCAATTCGCCTTTTAACCTCCTCTTCCTCCTCGCTGTCCATATCATCCTTACCACCAACACCACGCTCATCGTCATCCCACCTCGCCCTCCTCTCTTGCGCTTTTCTCATATCCTCTCTCCATCCCTTCACACCACCCATCCGCTTCACCCTCTCCTCAGCGGCAACAAACAGTTCCTCTGCAGCCTTTCGACTCGCAGTCTTCCACTTCGCAACCAGCATTTCAAGCTCCGCATCCTTCCCAGACTGCTCGAGCTTTAAAGCCTGTGTAACAATATCAAGGTCCATCCGTAGATTTGCGAGGCGCGTTGTCAGGGCAGAGTACTGCTTTTGGAGAGTGAGGAGTTCGGAAGGTGCCCTTAGTGAGGGTGCCGATATGGTAGGTGGTCGGATTGGTGGGATTGTGGTAGGCCGCTTGACGGCTACGGAAGCGGGGCGTGGGGTGTGTGGTGAATGTTGAGCGCTGGCGGAGATGGTTGTATTATTGGAAGAATCGTCGATCGCACCAATTGATTTTGACACGCCGTCTGCTTTCTCGTCGCCATTCTCTGCGGGTGTGTTTTGGATTTGCCTGCGGAGCGGGGATTTGAACGGCTTGGAGAGCGTGTGTGTAGCTTGGTCGAGTCGACGGCGTTTGGCTGCGTGAAACGACATGCCTGGTTTTCACACGGGGAACGACTCCAATTTGATCAATGTTTGCCGTGATAGTATCAGTTAAGTTTTTGAACAGCTGGGATCCGTATGGTAACCCTTGTTACTGCATCGACGCAGCAATTCGAGAGCATCGACACTAGCTATCGGGCGCTGTCTGGTTCGCGCGTGGTTGGCGCGAGCAGATAAGATAGGAGGCTGCCGCGAAACCACGTGAGACGACGACATCATCCATGGATACCTACTAGGCGACTGGGACAAAAGAGCTCAATTACCTCTTCACCATATTGGTAACTAGAGAAGAGGATGAATCATTCAAGCCAAGCCCTCCAACACCGGCGGCCGGCCTCCAGACGTTAAAGAATTCATCATCATCCACGAATCAAGCTTCTTATCGCTCACACATTTATCAAGGTTAATTTACTCCGAGGGACTGACCCTCCCGCCGCAAAAGTATTCCCGTCAGTAATAATGACAGTTGGATGGATGAAGCATAGTTGTGTGATAACTCACTGCAAGTTTAAGAGACTGGATGCTGGGGCATTGCCAAAGCATATGGAGGTCTGAAAGTACCTGGTTATTAATGGCCTTGAGGGCGGTTTCCTGTTATATCAATGGCGCTTAGCTGTGGCTCTATTTATCCTCTATATAGTTATACAAGGCAATCATTTATCAGAGCTACACAAATCAAAAACCACCCGTTCTTCCGCGGCGTGGTCTGGGACCAGCTTCGCAAGATTCGTGCGCCCTTCGAGCCCAAGCTTCGAATGTCGATGTGTCATACTTCCCAATTGATGAGATCCCACAGGAGGACAACTCGGCCCAACTCCGTGCCCAAGGCTCGCGCCAGCCATGCCAAACGACCAGGAGGCTGAAATGAGCCTTCCGTTTATTGGGTATACATTCAAGGCCTTCAACGCCTTCCAAGCAAGCTAGATTATGTGTATTTTTTTTCATTTGTTAGATTTTTATCTAAAAGCAAATGAATGAATACTGATTGTCGTGTTAAATCTAACTGCTTGAGTTGCACCTCTTTGCTTGCCCTTATTTTTATTTTTTATTTTTTTATTTTTTATTTTTTTTGCCCCATTTTTCTGGTTGACACTCCTACTCCAATCAGCGGAGCTTCCAAGATGCATACTGAATACATGACCAGCCAATTACGAACAAGGGCGTCCTGCCTTTTCACGAACATGTTTTAATCTTAGTTATATTTTCTTATTTGCCTCATCTGGGCTTTTCCGCTGCTTTTCACCAGATTTCCAACGGTCCCTATGAAGTTGATATGTTCAGCGCGATATGGATATTTTGGAACGAGCTGGCTGGGTGTTTGTCAATATCTAGGACACGACACATTTTGCATGCCGTAAGCCTCCTAGTAATTAAACTTTTATTTTAACCGAGCTTATTCGCATAGGTTAGATCACTACCTCATTTGGAACACATCATGTTCGCTATGAACACCTCGAGGCGTGATATTGTTCGCGTCTGGTATATTTATGAAATACGGGTGCGGCGGAGGAAAAACTGAACGGTAAGGAAAAGTTTATACTACTCCGCACCGCATGCCATCTTTTCAAAAAGAGATTGATTATTCATGCTGTACACACTAGTTAACTAATTACAGTACATCATTGAAAAGTATATATTTTATACGTCAGTGTAGGTAGCAGCAGCAGCAGCAGTTCAGTCACGAGTAAGAGACCTGATGAATGTTGGAGGGTTTGGCTTGGCTTGGATGGTTCGTCCTCTTCTCTACCAATATGGTGAAGAGGTAGTTAACTAATTGAGCTCTTTTGCCTCAGTAGCCTAGAATGAACAACCTCCTTTTCCTCGTCTGGGATCCGGGCCTTCCAAGTCCAAACCAACCATCGAATCACTGGCAGCCTGTAGGGGGAAGTATAAACGCTACTGTGCTAGCTGTGCCTGGTCTGGGTTACCAAGTCTTGACTGTTCTTTCCACCAAACAATGTCAGCATCCAACTACTGCGCATGGATATCCAGCCGTAACTTCACGTGGGTGGGGCAGGCCAGCGATCTGCTACGAAAGAATGGCACCAAAAGCAACATTAGATCCTTGCGTGGGACTGCTGCGTTTAGCCACGAATGGGAGCTGGCAGGCCATTTTGTTTGGAAGGTTGAAGCCCATTTATAAATAATCGACAATGGCATCTAGCCATGCCTAGTTGGCACAGTGGCACAACTGCTGTGGTACCGCCTACCCATTTGCTGTTTAACAGCGGCTGAAATATGGGACTCGAATAAATCAGTGGGCTTTGATGCTTTTTGTTGACTTATTTTGTCTTTTTCAACAGGGCGTCGGACGCTATGAGGTGGACTGACTATACAATCCCATTCTTTTCTACTGTAGCGCCCAACAGACTCCTCATTCTTTGAAAAAGAAATAATGTTGACGACTCTTCTATCCTTTCTCGGTTTGCAAATAGCATGGATCGCAGCGCCAATTTGGGCCTGCGACTCCTGTTATGGACCCTCGGATTACAACTTCCACAAGAGATTGGTCCGTCGCATGCAGCCGGAAGCGTTGAACGCGACGACAAAACCCAAGGGTCCTCTCGAATGGGGTCAGATTAATTTTATTCATACGACGGACACCCATGGCTGGTTGGCTGGCCATCTGAAGGAACAGAACTATGGAGCGGACTGGGGGGACTTTGCCTCTTTCATTAGGAACATGCGGAAAAAGGCGAATGAGTTGAAAGTTGATTTGCTGGTGGTTGATACTGGTGCGTTTGTACCTCTGTTTATCCACTTCTCTTTTTCAGTTATTATACACTTCAATGCTGGTTCTTGTTGTCGTTTGTACGGGTGTTTCTTTACCAGCGGGATCTAAACGTGTTTCTGATTTTGATTCTAGGGGACCTGCATGATGGCAATGGATTGAGCGATATTACCGTCCCCAATGGCGCTTATTCTAATGATATATTCTCCCAGATCGATTACGATTTGCTCACTGTCGGGAACCATGAGCTCTATGTTACAGAGGTCGCATATGATACATTTGCAAACTTCTCAAGCGTATACGGGGCGAAGTACCTGACCAGCAACGTGCAGATTTTCAACGACGCAACAGGAGACTTTGTAGATATGGGACATAAGTACCGCTACTTCACCACAGACAATGGGCTAAGAATCATGGCCTTTGGCGTGCTTTTCGATTTTCAGAAGAACTCAAACGTGTCCAGGATTACCAAGGCCAAGGATATGATTAAAGAAAAATGGTTTACTGAGGCTGTCATGACTGAAGACGTCGACCTGTTCGTGGTGATTGGACACAATCCTGTCAGAAATACCGAACCCAGCAGCACACTTACAACCATCCAGAATACCATCCGCGGTATGCGACCTGATAAGCCTATCCAAATATTCGGAGGCCATTCACACGTTCGGGACTTTGTTGTCTGGGATGAGAGTTCAACTGGCCTTGCGTCAGGTCGATACTGTGAAACCGTCGGCTGGCTCTCCATGTCTGGAATAAAGTCGCCGACTTTCAAAGGCAGTATGAAGCCTCTAGGAGTCCCAAATCCCTCAAGGAAAGCAGTCGTAAAAAATCCGACAGCAAGTCAGATCCCTGGGAATAATTGCGCGCAAGGAAAGAAAGGCATGCTCTATTCTCGCCGGTACTTAGACTGGAATCGTCTCACCTTTGCCTATCATGCAGTTGGTTCGCAAGACCCCAAGTTTGATACTCGCCTCGGGAAATGGGTGACAGGAGATATCACTGAATTCCGCAAGGTCAATAACCTATCTACTGTTCTTGCATGCGTGCCTCAAACATACTGTGCCACCTGCAAACCATTTGGCGAGGAGGGAAATATCTATAAGCTTCTTGGAGACGCCTTAGCTGCCACAGTTGTCAACGCGTCGCGGGCTGATACACCACGTCTGATTATTACAAACACGGGGTCCATCCGATTCGATCTAATCAAAGGCCCATTTACATTGGATGACGCCTATATAACCAGCCCATTCAAAAACTCCTTCCAGTTCATCGCCGACGTACCATACGCGCAGGCAAAACAGGTCCTGGATATCTTAAATGCAGGACCCTTCCAGAGAAAACGCAGCGACAATCCAGAAGAAGACACATACTCAAGCTCGATGCTTGCAGGCCACGAATCCTGTGTTGATCCCCCGATGATCACGTCGAGGCAAATGAAAAGAGATCTGCTCAAGCCACGATCCATCACCCGCCATCGACGAGACCAGACTCAAATCAACCCTGGCTATACCACGACCGATGACTTTGGTACGGACGGCGATGACACACCGCACTCAATGATTCCCCGTTTCACGCAGCCGAATGATGTTCAAGCGAATGCATCATTCCCCACAGACGGCAGCGAACCTGAAAACGTCGATCTAGTCTTTGTAAGTTTTATCGGGAAGAATTATGTGCTACCGGCGCTGAATCAAGCGGGTGGAAGTTATACGGTGGAAGATTTGCAGCTTTATACCCCACGGGATTTTACGGCGGATATGGTTCTGATGAAATATGCGGAGATGTTTTGGAAGGAAGGGGTCCCCGATTGTCCTGTTGCGCTTGAGCCATAGTAAATAATATATATGTACGGAGTAGATAGATCTGTATGGAATAATGAAGATGAAGATAAAAGAATGAACATGGAACAGTAAACTTTCTAAAATACCCAGGTAACGGTTCAGATACACTGCCAAGGCACTAGAATTGCCAAGAGTATACACGTGATCGCTGCCCTAAATCGCCCACAAATCGCTGACTAACCCTCGCTTAGCCCGCACCTCAAATTCCTCACCAAACAACTGACGGGAAAAAAAAGGAAGACGAAGCGAACGACGACAACACGCCGACACGACGACGACAACGACGATTCTACCCACCCACCCTTTCGTTCCCCTTCCCTCGTCCAGGTTGTTCAACGGCGTCCAAACACACACACAACGAAAACATGTCCGACAGCGGGGAAGTCGAGGTCGAAAGCCCCATGGGGTACCAAGTCCTGCCCAAGGAGGTTGCCGCTGAAATCGGCAGCGTCAAGCTCTTCAACAAATGGAGCTATGAGGATATTGAGGTCCGGGATATGTCTTTGACGTATGTGTGCTTTACATCTGCACTTGTGTGAAATTTTGTGTGTTTTTTTTTCGGTGATTTCAGTTCTGTTCAAGAGAGCGGGCGGTGTTGTCGGTGTGGTGTGGCAGAGGCGGGATTGGCTGGGATGAGAAGTATGAAAATATTCAACGATTGATATAGGAGGAAAGCAGGGGGAAATGACGGATGCGCAAGACTATCGATTGTTCAAATTGGTTTCTGTTTCTATTTGGTGATATAGGCGCGCTGACTTCTGGAACCTCGTTACAGCGATTACATCCAAATCCGCCAGCCCGTCTATATTTCCCACTCCGCTGGACGATATGCTGTCAAGCGATTCCGAAAGGCTCAATGCCCCATTATTGAGCGACTCACCAACTCTCTGATGATGAACGGCCGTAACAACGGAAAGAAGCTCATGGCGGTCCGCATTGTTGCCCACACTTTCGAAATTGTACGTGCAAGATATATATTATATCCCCCCAACCCACTTTCTCTGAGGAATTGGGGCAAAAGAAGAACGCCAAATTTGATCGAGGGAGTTATCTGTGTTCTAACTGGGATCAACCTTCTTTTTTTTTTTTTTTNNCTTTTTTTTTTTTTTTTTTTACTCCGCAGATCCACATCATGACCGACCAAAACCCCATCCAAGTAGCCGTCGACGCCATCGTCAACTGCGGACCCAGAGAAGACAGCACAAGAATTGGCTCCGCCGGTACCGTCCGTCGCCAGGCCGTCGACGTCTCCCCTCTCCGCCGCGTCAACCAGGCCATCGCCCTTCTTACCATTGGCGCCCGTGAGGCCGCTTTCCGCAACGTCAAGAGCATCGCTGAGTGCCTTGCCGAAGAGCTGATCAACGCCGCCAAGGGAAGCTCGAACTCATACGCCATCAAGAAGAAGGACGAGCTGGAGCGTGTGGCCAAGAGCAATCGGTAAACGATTTGCAATTGGGGACCCGGGGGGGGGTTATTGGTTGTGTTGCGGAGGGCGTGTCCGTGTGGATGGGATTTTTCTTGTGTATGTTCGTGTGTGTGCGTTTATTGCGATAATCTGCGGTGTTCGGTGGATTTTATTTCTCACGTTCATCTGCGATTTTTTAACACAAAAGAAGTAAAAAAGGGGCCCTAAATTTTTATATCTGGACTGGGTCTGTTGAACGAACAGCAATAATCCACAACGGGACAATTTTTCTGTTCTTTTTTCTTTTTCCCCTTTTGCTTTTTGTTCCTCTACGTAGTTGAATGAATCATGAAGGATTTTTGCTTGTCAATTGGAAAGGGAAAATTTTGTCACTTTCTTGATTGATATGTTTAGCTCGGATCCGGCTGTCCTCGTTCACTGGGATGTTTGCCGCATTCGTCAACTCCAAAAGCAACAGAAACACAAAGCCAACATGACAAAGGAAATAAAATAGTTAACAGAAAAATGATACAGAACAGTGGAATAAAAAAGAAAAAAAAAGAAAAGAAAAGAAAAGAAAAAGAAAAGAAAAATAAAAAGAAAAGCAGCCGAACTATGTTCTCCTATCTCTTCTTCATATCTGGATTAAGCTGACGATCAGCTACTATTCATCTCAGGTTCCAGATTCTGACAATGTTTTAATATTTCTGGGACATTCCATGCGACAATCAGAGAGCTATAATTAAGCATGTGTCCAGATCAACGACTGAGATTCCGGGGACTAAGATATTTAAATGGACAAAAATTTTTGTGTATTCACATTCAGTAAACGGCACTAACTCGACAGTCCTCCAGAAGCAAATCACCGCTCTAGTCAACAATACACTTTCAAACATCGATTCTGGTTCTAGTCGCTTGGAAGATGGCCGTAGCCGATTTCTCATTTCCCGATGGCCATACTATCTTTTTGACTTGTTGCCTTTGGGCCAGACTCACCCCAACCACAAAACCTCCCTAGGGGTATCAGGCGGGCCAGCGCGGTAGTTAGTCTACCACCTGACGGAGTCTAGTCGGCCGAAGCCCTCGTGTATTATAGTAAAGATTAACCTCCCTCCTGGAGGTTCTGATTGTAGGGGTGCAGAAGAGCAGAGTCCTGAGTCACCAATACCCAAATTCTTGCCATGCAGAAAAACCATGTCCCAGGTCCCTAATCCCGCGA
>JAFEJD010004630.1:0-18447 GCA_018296065.1 Blastomyces percursus
GGAGTGAGGAGGGGGGTTGGGCTGGGGATGATAGCCTCGGTGGCCGTGCGAGAGCGGAGGTGGCCCCCCACCGCGCCGCGCACCATGGCCGTTATTGTGATCGTGAAGGGATAGGTTATCCATGTCGCGGCGGATGATGGTGATGTGCGGAAGCGCCAGTGCGGGGAGGGATTGAACGCGGGTGTTCTGGGCGGTAGGATATTAGGATAACGTGAGGGGCGGGATAGTCATGCTGGTTGGTGGGGTGGGGCGTTGCGAAGTAGGGCTGAGCGGCTTGGAGGTCAAGATCTATTCCAGGTTTTGGTATAGGTGTGTCTCTTTTTGCCCCTAGCAGCAATATTGTCCGGTTCTGGCGTAGATTGACGTTGTCTACTGCTCGTCTTGAAATAAATGAAGTTCGGAGGAATTGCGCATATTGGGTACTTCCTGTTTGGGAATAGCGCCCCCGTCCATATCTACAGCCAGAAAATCAAGATTACCATATGTGAATAATTTGACCGGTGCTTTGTTCAGTCGGTTATTTAATTGTGGAATACCGATTATCTGACCAAGAGAGGATATCTAAATAATTAAGAGTACAAGAATTTGTATAAATATTGGGTATCTTAAAAATAAATAGAGCTGGCAAAACCCTACTCGACGAATATTTCATCCCTTATCCATCATACTGAGTGAGGTATGCACCATCATACTTGGGGTTCATCGCTCTCCCAAACCAATCACAGTCAATGCTGCCATCCTGGGGTCCTGAAAGTCAATGATCTAATCTGGTCACTTCCAAAGAATTGCTCTAGGATCAGCGAAGGACTGGACATAGGCGACGGCCAACTAAATTGTCTGGTGTAAGCAGGTAAGCACCAATCCATGGATCTTAACGGAACACACATTGTTAAATTGGCTATGGATACTGCTGCAACATTCATGTAGTGCTCTAGGGGTACAGGAGTAGGTTGGACATCATCATGGCTGCATGTAAATTTGGCATTTGGATGATAAAAAGAGCCTACTACACTCAATAGGCCCAAGTTTCGTTTTCAAACCCGGTTAAATAAACCAAAAAGAAATTAGGGGAAGAAAGTCTGAGAAATGAAAGGGCCCATCCAATAACTTACCTTTCTCTTCTGCTTCAGGACCTTCCGGCCAGGAGACATATTTTTCCATGCCTTGCATAACGCCACGTGACAATATGACACCTGATGACTCCAAGCTTTGCAGCGCGTAAAAGAACAAAGACACTAATGTATATATTCGACATCTCTTTCTCAACGATAACAGCCTCGCGTGGAACAAGATCAAGAGGATCAGACCAGCTCAAGCGACACTGATTTTGTGCGATCGTTCTCTCATCCTCCGCTCGCGGTGCCGGTTCATATAGACGACACACGGATCGTCCGAGGATCCAATCCTGGCTCTTACCGAATCCAGACTCGTGGAATAACCCGGCCGTCCAGGAGATGCGGGAACTTGTATAAGTCGTAGTTGCCCCCGAGTTATGATGTTGGCGCAATATAGGTGTCTCATGGTTTCGAAATCTGGGCAGAGGTTTTGGATGGAGTATCCTTGCTTTAGATGTTGATCTGCTAGGTGTGTTAGCATCCTTCTCCAAGCAATGTCATGGTGTGGGTCCGATATCCGGAATGGGCAAGCAGGGCACTGTGCAGTGGTTGGCGCTGGGTGTAGGCGGAAGTGGCTGAGCACGTGTGTCTTCCACAAGTCAAGATTAGTGAAACTTTTTTCACAATCTAGTATGTGGAAGAAACAATGATGGCCGATCCCTGGGCCGTTTGTTTCGGGTGGCGCAGTGAGGTTTCCATCTGCTTCCTCTTCGAGGGCATACTGCGCGGAAAGCTTGCCAGCGTCATTTGTATCAATGGATTCCGAAAAAGAATCAGATACCACCGACGATGAAGGCCGAGATAGTGTCGGTGCTGTACTTGGTGCACACATGCTGGAGGATGACGATTCACTGTCTGTGTTTTCGTTGTTTTCGACAATCAAAGAACTCCGTTGGGAACTTGCATTATACCCTGCGTTTCGAAAAGTGCTCCGCGTTGGAACGAACGCCGTGGAAGAAAACGACAAAATACGCTCGATAATGTTGTCCGATTCTTCACTTGCCCAACGCTCTAGAGTGGAAGGTGCCACTGCCAAAACATTAGTATTTGGAACTCCAATGTCTCTGTGCCTAGTGGATGAACGTGTGTACTTGGGAGAATTGTGCTGTTTATAATTCGCTGCCTCAAATGGAAGTAGCCAGATGGTGAAAGATCAATATTAAATGGTACAAAGAAAGCAAACGAGAATATCAACGGCTTGTACCAGAAAGGACAGAACGGAACAGGGTGAGGATATTTTCTCTCAAAACGAAAAAGCTATTTCTATGAGAAGTTCCAGGAGGGAAATGATATACCAACACCCGATATTTATATTTCCAGACGCTTTGCTGCATCTATAGTGATTTCATGAGACTTCGGCAACGGTAGGTAGGCGTTCGCCGTAACCCCACACGATAGAGGCTCTTGAAGGGAAATAAGTGCTACTTACATCAAATAAACGCGTTTTGATATGGGTGTGACGATAGGCATATGCTTTATTTCATCACAGCAAGTGAATGATGGCCACGTTTGTGGCAAGTTCCGGGTCTGGAATCTGCGGGGAGTGCAAGTCGGAGGACAGTGGAGCAGGAGATGTTTTGGTATTGAAAGTGAACGATGGTCCAGACACTTTGTATTTGAGCGCGGTGCAGAGCGATAAGAGGACTGGTCGAGAGAATGGATCGTTATCTGAAAGACCAGAACCTATTATGGTTTCAATTGGCGCAGGATAAAGTTGAAAGATGTTGGCTGTTCAGTAAGAAGCACCTCACCCGGGGAATAGACAAGTGGTTGGGTTGGAGAATAAAAAAAACCAAAAAGGAATCACGAACCAAAGGGAGAAGAAGGGAATGCCCAGGGATAAGAAATGAAACAGAGATAATATCTTCTAATGAAGAATTTGAGGAATGAACCAACTGTTTGTGGCACACCCCTCCGGTTTTGTCTATGATACAACTAGGCGCTTTCCTGACTCGAGTTGTGAGCTGTCATGAAAATTCCTTGTTAGCGGGGGGAACCCAAGTGATGAACGGCTCCATTCATAGCCCAATAGCGCTACACCCAATACATAATGAGAGATATGTATTGATCTTATAGTTTCATGGATGATGCATGGAGCTTCCCCACTAAGTTAGTAGTAACCTTGAGGCTCAATTCAGCATCTTTTCCCCAGATTTGACTGGGGGGTAGCTTTGGAAATGTTATTGCAAGATGCCCATAAAATCTTAAGTGATTAGAGACGTTTGTTTTAAACAGGTGGTTCGATTGAACCACTGATTCATGATGTTCTTGACTTGTGTCTTTCTCACTTTCATTGCTATTAAAGTCGATGGATTAATGACGCCAACTATCTTCCCTGACACCAGCAACGTGGCGAGCCCGCAGGTGGTTGTAGACATGCACTGCGCTGCCACCCTTGAGGCCCGCCGACAACTTCAAAAGGACTGTCTTCATCAATGTTGCAGACGCCGTCCATAGTCAGAGCCTAATGTGAACAGACCCTACCCAGTTCGTTAGAGGATGAAGTCCGTGAGATGGATGCAACATGGATTGGAAGCCTCACTGGTACTGGGACTGGGACTGGGGTCGCCCCGTGTTGTCGTTTGGTGTTGCTGCCAGCCTGTTTCTTATCTCTCTCTTCATCCTTTCCTTTTTCCTTTTTTTCCTTTCGTTTTTCCCCTGCTGTATCGAGCTAGCGCCCAACCCGGGTGGGTGCAGCCCGGTGCATCATGTATGCAGGATTGTCGAGCTGGCACCGTACAACACCAGACAAAAAAGCAAGCAGGTTGGTATTTTGCACATCGTGTTTCAACCTAGCCCAAATAATTCTGATGCATGAAAGGGTGTTTGGGCAGTCATACTACTCATGTAAAGTAACTATGACTTTACTGTATGTCAGCCCGTTGAAAGGAATGAAAGGAGTTACTCGAACGTTGAAGTTGGGTGGTGGGTTCTGTTCGGCTGGAGAGAGATCTCGTTAGTCAGCAGCTTCACTCACCGAACGGATAACTTATGTTCCCGCGCGTCCAACTCTCCCACTCCCAAACATTGCATTTCTTCTCGGTTACGAACGGCTCGGGGAGTATTGAGTCCCTTTTTGGACGCTCCATCGCGGCAAAAAGCTAGTACTTGCGGCCCATCTATAAGTGTATTGTCTCCCTAGCGGGTTATTTTACGGGTTTGTTCGCCCCTATCGGCGCCTTTTCGCCGCTGTCTGGGGCTAGACCAACAAATAAACGCAATTCGATCTGTAGGAATGATAGAAGATGAGAATCATGTGTCTCAATTCTTCATCGCAGCCACCAACTGCCAGGATTCCCACCAAAGCATTTCCCCGCGGATGGAGGGCTTTGGCTATGGTATTAAAATATATACTAGCAAGAAAAGGAAAACAACATGATGACCGTGATGCATTGAACGAGCTTTTTCATAGGGGAGGCTTAGGGAGGTCATCGATATACTCCGTATATATCGAAGGCTGAACTGAACGTAGAACGTTGAGTAAACGCCGTATGAAAGGCTTTTTTTAACTCACAGCAAGGGTGGAAACTCCAAGAATCCGTTCCAAGGAGTCGGCTTTGGATTTTCGCAAAAGAATCCCCACTGTTCTCAAGGTAAAGTACTTAGGGGGCAATCATAGTAACATCGGCGGCTATCGTCAACCGCCAACAGATTTAATTTGACTATCAAGTGGCCGAACCAAACTACCACATAGGGGACCTGTCCATAGCTGTAATGTAGCATATTTTTTATGCAATTGGAATGTGAATATATCACCGGAGTTAACTATGAACAGTTTATCTGTTAAAGACAAAATTTGGGTCTATTTATTTTATTTGCTTTATATCTAATTTACATCTACTGAGGTTGACATATTTAACGCGCTTTTCTTGCTTGTCTCTTTTCCAACCAAATTCAAAGAGTAAAACGATCTCTTGAACAACATCTTCGCAACAACATCTCTCACGTAACCCTCTCCTGGATAGAGTGTTCTCCTGCGGCAATTCCGAAAGGCTTGCTTTGAAAGGGACTATACAAGAGCAATTAGCATTTTGCGTGGAGGCACCTGGAGCAGAAGTAGACAAACCCGGAGAAAGTGCATACCATATACTATATAACACCTATATACCGCATCCTGGAGCTTCTCGTGAAAATCCTCCTGGTCGTACCTCCATAACTCGTTTTATTTAGATTCAATTGCATTAGGCCTCCGCGTCTAAAAAGCCCATTGAACCGTCGCCTCAGATAAACAACCTTTTTCTTCTCGTCAGTGACATTTTCGTCAAGCATATCGTCGTAAGAAATAGGAACAAGGATGTCCTCCTCCTATTATTCTGGAATAGTTGATACCCGGGAGTTAGATGGCACATGCCCCGGGTTTCCTCGTACTGGATTTGTACAGGCTGTTTCGCCGCTCAAAAGGAATGTCAGCCAATGTCAGATGGTAGACGACCACAGTGTTGTTGCGCCACAAATATATGAGTTCCGCATCTACCGTGAAGTGTATCTCAGTTCGAGCTGCAAGTCGATGTTGCTGTTGAAACAGAAATTTCGGGAACGCCGCACGAATCAGGCTTAGCGCTAGATCGCGGCTCTGCGGTGAAGGTTAAGTCTCCTGGTTTCCAAGATCGTCGTCGACGACTAATATTCAGATTCCTCAATATTCCTAGTCTCTCCTGGAGTCGCGTGTTGTTCTACATGCTTCAATCAACCGTCGAATTGTGGTGAACACGGACTTCCACTCGCAATCAGGGTCCTTGGTTGGGCGCAGAAGGACTCCATGGGTCCTGTATTGTGTGACAAGAACGGATCTATGCCGTCTTCTAAAATTTCTAGAAGTCTAAAACTTCCAATGTCATCCCCCTATAGGGTGAACTGGCGCATATGTCGCTGGCTTGATGGCGACGCTGCTGCTAGAGGCGTCGGTATTGGGCTCGGCGATGAAGGGGAAAGGGGCGGGTGAGATGTTGTTCTATGTACAGGTGTGTTGTCTTCGCTTTCAGATGACACCACGATGGCGGGGGGCCGGCGACTATCAGGCATGGAACGGTTAGAATGCGTGGGTGATGTCGGAGAGCCTGACGAGTTGTTTCGTGGGGAGCTGTGGTGAGTCTGAAGTGGAACTTCCAGAGTTGCCCGCCGCTGGCCTCCGTTAACAGCGCCGCTCGCTATTGGAGGACGGTTGTGTGTATCCGATGGAGCCCGATCACCCGTCATTGAACTGCCGTTCGGTCTTCGCGGAATGACCGGTGACGAGGTGGGTGAAGGAGACCGTGATGTTGGTCTCGACGGCCTAGGGGAAGCATCCATATCAAGCCCGTAGATACTGCTAGTGAAACTACCTGCTCTCGAGGCCCGTCCGCGAAGTGAGGGTGTGATGTTCCCATCTGTCTCCCGGTATGTGTTATATTGATTTCTGATGCTAGGCAGAGCGCGGTTCCGCCGTATTTCTCCTGGAATCTCAGGGAAGTCCAGGGCCTTCCCGCTCTTAAACTCGGAGTCGTTAAGCCTCTCATGAGCTGCGTCACTGAGATAGATAACAAACTTGGTTAACGCCCTGGCTACTTTACGTCTGTTGCCGGAGTCGCCCGCCGGGGATTGCTTAGATTGGCCATCGTGATCGACGATAGAGCGAGTGTTTGAGGCGCTACGGTGCATCTCGACGCCTCGTGTGGGAGAGTGAGAAAATTCTGCAGATGCTATTGTGTTAATTTCACGCATTGAATAGTTGTCATGATTCGAAGAAGCCTTGGGTTGCTCGTCCTCCACAACGGCTTCGAGATCGGCCGCGAGAACAAGGTATAGCGATCCTAGCACGGCAAGCCCGGCACCAACAATGGGCCCCCATTGGCCTATAAAAAATTGTCAGTTATCTATGAGAATGAGAGCATGGGGTACAAAAAAAAATACACTACATACCGATGCTGGCTACCGGCTCAGTTTGGTACATGACTTGGGAGCTGAAAAAATTCATCTCACCCAAAATGAGGATGCCCATCACTGCCGCACCCAACACTGGGATTTCTACAGCACTCAGGAACAGCCTGACCAAGGAATTGACCTTATTCATTTTCTTAATGGTGGCGCCATTTGTGCCCTCAATTAGCTCGTCAACTTGTTCGTCCTTCTTTCCAATACCAAAACGGTTCATCCGGTTAATTTCCAGGATCTTATTCCACATAGATATTAACGAAAGGATGGCCGGGATACAACATGCGGCGGCCATGAGTGTGGCCGTGCCGAATGTGATCTTGTCTGGCGCAGGAATTACATAGATGTTGCTAGCTGCACCGTCTCGCATAGGGGAAAACGGGCCTTCGCTTTCGGAGCAAGTCATGCCGCACTTTGTGTTGTACCTGAATTTACGGGCATCAGGTGAGCTGTGGTTGCCGGCATCGTCGAACGGGCAAGCGGTCAGTTGAATTCGAAAAAACTCAACCGTCAAACTCAATAACCCTTTGGCAAATAGTTAATGGTTAGGCATGGCTAGCAAGCTAAGGATTTCAAAGATAGAATCACACATATAACCAAATCCACCAACTTACCAGCAAGAATGAGGATAGTCCACAAGAAAATGATGTTCCGGCCAGGGTTGAAGAAGTACGTGCTGGATACTCTAACAGCTACCGGAGCTGTCAAAATCCCTATCGAACAGAGCTGGAAAGCTCCGTATATATCCATATCAACGGCGCCTTGGCAATTGAAACACTTAGCTTTTTGATATGCTCAGAGTTATGATAATCAGAAGAACTAACCATGCAGATTGAGCGCGGCAATAACAATGCCGTGCAGAGCAGCAACTGCTGGGAAAAGCAACACTGCCGCCAGGCAGGCATTTCTGAGCCAGTCGGTCTTTCGTGCAAAGACGCAAGCTGCTACAAGGACATAGTATCTGTGCGTGATGTTAACAAGGCAGATTGGCGGTCAGCCGACATTCAGCTCATTCATATTTGGCGTGTTTGTTCTGGCTTCGCCGTGTGGGGGCTGTTAACTAGAACTTACAGAACCCTTGTGCCCGGACCATACTGGCCAGATACCGGCCAAGCACATATAACTTGCAAAGCATCTTTAGTTGCCCCGTTTGCAGATACGTTGTGAACTGCAGCTTCAACGTGAAGGGCATCTGGCAACGAGGCTGACCCGAGCGGCGGCATGGTTCATGAAGTTGCAGTTAGATGGTTAACCATGTAATCGATATGGAAAGGGGAATTATTTCATGTTCATGGGAAGGAAGAAAGTAACTAGTTCACATCATTTATTATATATAGTATCCGCAAAGGAAGAAAAATTAAATTTAGTCTGGAAAACCGTCCTTCGAAACACACGCAGACATGGGATCGCTGTTGTTTTAAAAAGAACACGCGGAGGGAGGAGTCCGCTTGGTGATACATCGCAGACCAGACCTGCCACAACTGAGCCGCAGCCTGAGCTTCTTTTATTTATGTGGTCTTACTAACGACGTCGTTCTCTCCTGCCAATACTCCACCGGGGCCACCTTTGATCATCTGCTCTGGGGCCAGTCGCGAGCTAGCGGAAAGCAGGGCTTGCAAGCAACTATTCAGCAGCCGACCGAATCACAGCCCGCGATGCGCTCGGTAAATGCAGCCTTGCAAAATATTAACACAATACGAGGGTCAATGAGGCTCAGCTGCCCGTGGTACGGCTCGCAAACTGGCGCTGGTATGACTTGAGGCATTAAATTTCTCAACGATAATCTCTCTGTTCAGCCACCATGGCTGGGAGTGTCCCTCTTGGATCTTTCATTTGACGGCAAGTCCCGCTGCTGAGGCGTTTGCGAGAAACTCTCTGTTCAACCTGTTTGACTCGAGATTTCCGGCCAGTTCCACACAGACTGTGCTCAGCGACTTGTTGGACACCCTAGCTCGCCGTTGGAACAGACGAAGACGGACCTTAGCAAGCGAACACAGTACAGTCCATCATCGATTTAGCGGGGACTGAAAGAACGCCCAAACCAGCGTTAACGCAAGAGGCTCCAAACAAGTTACTACCTCCACCTCAGTGTGGAGGAGGGGCCGGCTTGTCCTGATTCATGGCTGAAGCCGCAGAAGCAAATAAACATAACTAGCTGTTTCTGCTACTCGCCAACTCAATTGCAAGCCACTATTTTTCGATTTTGCCGAGTGCATATCTGTCGCAGCTGCGCTGGATTATAACGAAACCGGCAGGCCATTTTGGCGACTTCTTCTCACCTCGCTGCGTCTGAAAAAGAAAAACTCGTCAAAATGGCAGCAGAAAAATTAGGAGAAGAGGACCTCAATACAGGCGAAATCAGGAATTGGCGGTCAATTGTGACGCTTCTTGTCTTCATTATCACCAGTAAGATAAATCTGTGAGCAGGTACATGTTTTTGGTTGCGCGATGAATTAACCCTCTAGCAATGTCCAGATATCGTCGTCCTGGTCCCGTTTCACGTCCCGATCTATATCCCACGGCGGCTTGTGGAAACCGTCGTTGACGCGCTCAGTGCGTTGCGAATAATACCGCCTAGGAAGGTCCAGAACCAGCAGGATCCCGCCGACGGGGAAGATGTAGATGATGATCAGAATGGCAAAGTCAAGCGCAAGCCCTTTCTGCGATGGAATTTTCCTATGAATTTTGTAACTGCTCCCTTGATTGCAGATCTTTTCCTGCTGGCCATTCTAGCTATTGGTCGAGAAGAGGTGCGTGGTGGTACGCTGGGCGCGAACAATATATCCCCGCTTGATATCATGGCGTTCTTCATTACTCTGGCCTACATTGCTATTTCAATCGACGCCTCTGGACTTATTAGGTTCCTGGCATTTAAAGTACTTCAAAAGGGAGGGAAGGTTGGACATCGACTTTTCTTCTACCTCTACGCTTTTTTCTTCGGCCTGGGGAGCTTCATTGGCAACGACCCTATTGTCCTCTCCGGAACTGCGTTCCTTGCCTACATGACTCGGGTATCAAGCAATATCATTCATCCTAGAGCATGGATTCACACGCAGTTCGCTGTGGCTAACATCGCGTCTGCAATCCTCGTCTCCTCTAACCCGACTAACCTAGTCCTTGCGGGCGCCTTTGAGATCAAGTTCATTGTCTACACGGCAAACATGATCGTCCCAGTCATTGCCACAGCCATTGTTTTATTTCCCTTTTTGCTATACATCATCTTTGCGGATCCGGCCCTTATCCCATTTTCCATTGAGATGCACGAATTGTCCGAGGAAGCGAAAGCGAAGAAGCCTGTGAATCCTAATATTCCTCATGCGCGAGGATTGGCGGAGGAGGAAGATGGCAATGCAAATGACGATCAGGTGAAGCTTCTATCCCTAGAGGAGATTATGAACCCCTTCCTAGACAAAGGCGGCGCGGCTTTCGGTGCTGTCATTATGACAGCGACCCTTGTTACCCTGCTGGCCCTTAACGCTTCGACCCAGAATAGAGAACATTATCCCATTTTTTGGGTAACCTTGCCCGCGGCGTTTGTTATGTTTTGCTGGGACGTCGCTTTCGGGTGGTACCATCGGGAGGAGACTCGTGAGATTGCTCGCAAAGGTCGACTGGAGGTTAAAAAAGCTCGGATGGAACATATGTATAGGGCGGAGGAGGAATTGCGGCTTGCAGCTCTAGCTCAGAAGGAGCAGGGTTCTATAGATGTGTACGGGACCCCTCTGGTATCGACCCAGTTGCCTGAGCCTCATTTACAAGACCAGCCCAGCCATAGTGGCAGCGGTGATGCGGGTGGCGGTGGTAGGGGCCACAGCACCTCGAATACTGATGATGATATTACATTGACGGTCGATTCTTCCAAGCAAGTTCCTACAATCCTTACCTCCGAGACAGATGACAGACCAACTCTCGTATCAACACCTCCCCGTGAACCATCACCCTCATCTGTGCGTATACCAAGCGACAATCAACTACCGAACGGCCAAGGGTCAACCACGAGCGCGGTCACTATGATAGACGAGAAACAGGAAATAACCAACACGCACGCCAGCCAGCCATCATCCCAGCAGCAACAAGGTACAACGTTAAGCGAAGAACAGATATTTTCTAATCGAGTGTCTGAAGAGCTGGCACGGCAGCAAGATCGTGGACCAGCAACTCTGGTCTCGCTCCTTACGGAAGCTTATCGCTGGACTCAGGATACTTTCCCGACCGTCACAGCAGTAGTCGCCCACTTACCATTTGCACTCGTGCCCTTTGCTTTCACCATGTTCATCCTCGTGCAAGCACTTGTCACGAAGGGTTGGGTGCCCGTGTTTGCTTACGGATGGGACCATTGGGTAAACAAAACGGGCACAATTGGTGCAATTGGCGGCATGGGCTTCCTCTCAGTGATATTATGTAACGTGAGTTCTTCTTCATTTCCCTCGTATCCTATTTGAACGATTTAGCGTCATCAATACTAAACTTTGTTGGCCTGAAAGTTCGCCGGAACGAACATCGGCACTACAATTCTCCTCTCTCGTGTTATTCAAGCATGGCAAAAAATCCACGAGGTGAACCACACCTCCATATCTGACCGCACGTTCTGGGCGACGGTGTATAGCATGGCAATCGGCGTCAACTACGGCGCATTTAGCACGGCCTTTAGCGCTTCGCTTGCCGGTATGCTCTGGCGAGATATCCTAGCCCGAAAGCACATCCGAGTCCGTAGCCTTGACTTTGCACGAGTCAATCTACCCATCATTGCCATTTCCATGGCGGTTGGCCTTGCTGTTCTCATCGGCGAAGTGTACATTATCAGAGACAACTCACCCTACAAGCCTGTGGAATGATGTGACTCGCTCCACCGCGTTTTTATTTGGTGTCTTTCATGTTGGTTTGTTTCTACGACGTTACGCATTTATTTTGCAACGTATCCTTAGACTTTTCTTTTCTTTTCTATTTCTCAACTCCGATTCTTCTTTTCTTTCGTTTTTCTTTTTCTGTTTTCCTTTTGCGTTTTTATAAACAAAAAGGGCATACGTCCTGTACGAAACGATCGAAGCGCGGGAACGAAGGATTTTCTATTTTATTATACTTTGCGTTCAGGAAAAGAGGTGATCCGGAATAAGTGCACACAGCATTGGACAGGGTAGGGTGACGGGATTGCCAGGCCTTCGTGCGATAGAAGCAGCATTTGCCTCTTCCTTTTTCTCGGGGTGACGGTGGCATTTCATTAGGAGAGATGTACGAGGGAGAGAATATGAAGAAAATTCAGGGGCCCTAATGGAACAACAGCTTAGCCAAAACCCCCCGTCCGTTCTGACATGATATGAATATGACTATATATAAACTGGTTGACGAACGCAGCTTTCGTTTCACGCCTGCACGGACCTTTCTAAAAAAATTTCCATTTGTGCTGCTTTGTACCTTTCTCTTTTTTATCTCTTTCATTTATTTTCATTAGACTAATTCATGACTTAACGATGGTTTTGTATATAATTCTTTGATGAAGAAAATTGTTAATACGAATAATCTTCACGTTTTTACTCATCCTTTTTGACTAACGCTCATCCGTATCTATTGGGCGTAGATATTTTGTTGGACTACAAAAGAACATATCTCCTTCCGGGCTGTGGAAACGAAATGGCAGAATATAATGAGTACCTGTGAGACTAAAAAATCATAGGCAATTTAGTTCTCCGTAGCATGTATGTATCCTCTATTATGATCTAGCCATCGATAGAAATGTGGGAATGTAATTTGTATATCTGGGTTAAAAACCCAATCAGTTAATTCAGAAAGCTGCAACAAAATCGTTTCATCATTAGTCCTACGCTTCCATCCGCGCCCAGGTCATGAAAACCAAATCACAATCCTTGAGAGAAAGGATTATCTAGTAAGAGCCATGAAGACATCGCCGTCACCGTCACCGTCACCATCGCCGTTCTCAGTTCTATTAATACCAACACCAACATCACCATCACCATCACCATCACTACTAATCCCAGCGCCAACGCTGAAGTTATCGCTTACACCAATACCAACACCAACATCAACACAAGCATTAACATCATCTCTGGCCCGTATAACTGCCAAGGCAGCCTCTGCAGCCTTGGCCTCAACCTCCGTAAGGCTAACCCCCTCATTTTCTTCGACAACAAATTCATCCCCTATAAAGACTTTGCAGGTCCAGGTCCCAAACGCACCCACCTCTTCTTCATCATCGACGACATGATTCGTCTCGTAGCGTACTTTCATCCTGCCAACCTCCTGCCCCAGGCGCTGCTTGGGATGCATGATGTCCATACTCTCTTCAACAAGCATGCGTCGTAGGAATTTCATCAGTCCGATACGCTCTAGGAATGCAGTGCAAGCATCCAGCGAGCCATGTGAGTCTATGAATATGGCGCCGAGAACAGACTCGATGAGATCAGAGAAGAATTTCTGCGCGCGCAAGCGCGATAGGAGAATCCAGGGATATGTGCTTGACTTTTCCAGGGCTTCTGAAATGTCCGGCTGTAGCTTTTGGTACTGGTTTGCGGTTTGCTGCTGGGCAGCTGCAAGTTCCCACGAGGTGCCGTGACGCATGTATTGCCAGAGGGAAATTTTGCGGGTAGTCAGTTTTGTCAACGTACTTTCCTTGGAGCTCGCGACGACGACCTCACCGCGCGCCTGCTCTGTAGACGTACCGATGCAGAGGAATGCGAGGAAATCTGCATTGGCGAGTGCTGTGCGCATCAAATGCATGTCGAAGTGTGGAAGGTTTCGAGGGGAATTGAACAGGTGGTGAACAATTATATGATCAAGGATCGCATCGCCGACAAATTCCAGCCGCTGGTATGACGATGTTGCCGAGCCAGGGCTGGAAGGGTGAGTGAAGGCTTGAACAAGGAAAACTTTTTTGTTGAAGTTATATCCCAGTAGGCTTTCAATTTCCTGGAACCAGGAGGTGGGTGTATTTTCATAGGCTTCTGGAACAGAGTCGTAGAGCGCAATAATCCGATCATCAAAGGGCATCCAGCGAATTTCAGGAAGGAAAATTTCGAGGAACTTTTCGGTTTTCGTTTCACCACCTTCTATTGTGGCTGCCCCAATCAGAGCTTCAACTACGTCTGCAAGGGTCTTGGTAGACATTTCCCGTTGAGGAATGCCCTGTTCTTCGCTTTCGAGGTGTACCTTATTATATCCGGGTCGCCATTTTGCACCTGTGAAGACGTCCACGAGAATGAACTTGTCTAATCCTGTTTCAACGGCTGCGTAGGAGAGGCGTTTATTGGATACCACATTATCTTTGACTTTTGATAGAAGACCCTCATGCCAGACGAGATTTGCCGCTGCTAGCTGGAGGGTTGTGTGAAATTTGAGTATACTGTCACCCAAAAATTCAATGCGTTGATAGTTGGTTGCTTCTCTCGCTACAGATGCACTTATCGCAGTGACGACAAGGCTCAGATCCGTAAAGGCAACAGGCTTCAGGATTGTTTTGTTCAATTGCTCTGCGATAAGATAAATTTCGATCTTATGCATGATCGATGGGGCGAGGAGGGCAAACAAGGAGAATTCAAGAGGCAATTTATCAATAGAACAGTCGCGGGCCGGGTGGCATTTTTTCGCTGTGTGATGGAGCTGTGAGCCGTCACTGTGAGCGACGGGATGCAAAAAGTCAGTACGTTTGGGCCATGCAGTGCCCTCAACGTGGAGGATCTCTGCTTCCTCAACCTCCGCAATGCTATCAATGCCATCAGGTTGTCCGTCTTCATAAGTCTTCTTCATCCATCTGTATCGTTCCACCGTCCACGGTCGTCTTATCTTATCAAGTCTCCTCACGAGTCCCAAGTTCCTGAGACAATTGGCGTCATAATCAGCAGCATCGCTTGCTGGGATTTTTCCTTCCACAGACGAACACCACTCCATCATAGCTTCGCCGGTTAATTCCACATCAGGGAGAAATAAACAGGAGAAGTCCAAACTTTCAGGAAGCATCTTATGAGCAAACACCGAGGATAAAATGGTGTAAGTTGTGTCAGCCGCGTATTTGATAAGACTCGTCCTGAGGTGCGTCGACGGCAGTGGTTTCAAACACACGGTGAATGTATTCTTCTCGTTCCAAAAAACCTTGAATGATATCTCACACGGTAGAGGGGTCGGTAGCACCAGGTGCATTTTTGGAAATAAGAGAGAAGTAGACGATATCTCGATCTGACTCTGATAAAAAGTCGTTGTCGTTTCCCAGAGGCTTGCAATCATAGCCCACGGGTTGATACGTCCAGCCACCTTCACAAGACGGGACCGCTTCTCAGAATATTCTAGGGGTGGATCCTCCATAGCCATCCAATGTATTGGTAGCAGGTTGTCATTGACTAATCCCTCTTGATAAAGCTTAACGTATGCCTGGAACGCGGCATCGCGCTGGGCCATTCGCTCTTGTCTCCACCATTTAGACCCTTGGATTACTCTAAATTTAGGGTCGAGGACGTTGGGTAGTATGACTTTAGCAGTGACCATCCCACCCGGTTCACTCTCACTAAATATAAAATCAGGTCGAGTGTCTGTAAAATCACACTGAAGAGTTGCACAGAAATGTTCCAAATGGGGTCGAGCATTCTCAAAGGTTAAGAGTGCTCTACTGCATTTTAGCATGTAACGGAAGAAAAGAGGGAAAATATACGAAATTCAAGTTATCATCACTTACCCTGTGGATTCAATCCGGAGATATTCATTCTCTTTGTCTTCTTTTTCTTCTTCGATATTCTCTATCGCCCAAATATCCTCTAGCCTGCGCATGTCCTCCTCATACATACTCTTCATCACGTCTTCCATCTTGTTCCATTTCTTCTCTTGTGACTTATCGTCCCCATTCAAAAACATGACGAATTTGGAGCGTTCTTTCCGAGCTCGGCCCCGTCTTTGGATAAAAGATCTGAGGTTGTTGATGGCATCGAAACAGACCACAAGGTGGCAGGCTGACACATCGATGCCTTCTTCAAGAACAGATGTTGCGACGAGTAAATTCTTCTTCCCGGAGCGTAGGTCATCTATTGAACCCTTTTGGGTCTTAGTGTTATGTAGTTCGGTTATCGCTGATGATCGACCCGCGTAGCCAGCATCACCCAAAAAGGCACCAGGAACAATAAGATCTTTCAGCCGTGGGTGCTTGGATATAAGATGTGCAAGCATTGTAACAGTTGATCTTTGTTGTGCGAATATAATCCCCGTAAAATCTGACGAGTGCTCCTTTTCCAAGAGGTCTATGAGAAGATTAACCTTGCTGGACACTAGATCCGGTTCGCTATCCCAGTACTGTTTACTGGAATGTATCGGCATTTGTGACAGAGTCTCAAAGACAAAATCCTCCTCTTCTCTTTCCAATATAGAAAGGAGGTCTGCTGATTTCTTAGCCCGTTTAGCCCCAATTCGTTTTACGACTTCAGAAATGAATGCGTCTGCAGCCCATGCTCCTAAGTCTTCGTGAATGCTGGTGGCTTGTCTCCGAAGCTTAGACATCTCTGACATGGAAAAAGTTTTACGCTTCACCATAGCATTCAATAAATTCTCCTGGCTTCTTCGGCCTTTTTGCTGCTTAAGTCTCTTGATCCAAGGGTCCTGTTCTATATCCACAGTGTCGACGATTCGATGTAGGCTTTGAAGAATGTCAGACCATACTGACATATCTACATGAAAATTCACGGTACAGAGCTCTGGGCGATGAACATGTCGCATTAGTTCTTCCCGATGAATCCTGGGCGTCTCGCAACGGGAATTCAAATTGGCCTCAATTTTCCTATTTCTGTTAGTCGACGTACATATGACACCGGTAACGGAACACATACATCAAATATTTAGGATCCACCTTTGTAATAGGACTAGCAGTGAGTCCCAAAATATGAGGAAGATCATTCGTGGTACCTGTTCTTTGTAGCGGTTCATGATAAAATTGCTGCATTAGGATATTAGGCGCTTCGTTTTCGGCGCAATGGTGGGCTGGAGTGTGAATTAGCTACCAACGAAAGCACCCGGATCAGGCAGGTAATCCCAATGCCGGACACATACCTTCATCGAAGACAAGTAAAGCGATCCGAGACATGGTCACGAATCCGTGGGTCATGGCATCAAGAAGTACTTGAGGGGTCGAAACGACAATTCTGATATTCAAGAGGATATCATTCCAGATCTCTTTGGTGGACCAGTAATTCACATTGTCTGAGCCCAAAAGGAGTCTTGTTTGATACGCAGAGAGCTGCTGTGATATATATTTATGCTGCTGGTCGGCAAGAGCAACAGTTGGAGCCAGAAACCAGACAAGCTATGTTTTTTATTGGAGGAGTCAGTGATGCCCAAGAGAGAAATGGGAATGTACAAAAGTTAATGATAGTGGCACGACCAACCTTGTGTGCAGCGCATGTTTCAAGTTCATGTCTAATTCGAAGAATTGCTCTAAATATCCATAAAATGGTCAGATCTGAAAAATAATCGAGCACTTGTGCATTTCATTTATTTCAAGTTCATGTGCAGGAGGGAGCTCTATAGAGAGCCTGATGGAGGGAGTACTAGGACAGCGTAGGGTCCATTTATTTAATACTCCGGTTGTAATTTGAGACTTGATGGGGGCACAGAAAATATATGTGCTTACACCTGCGTTTTGCCGCTACCTGTGTCCATCTGCAAATCCATATATTAGAAAACTGCATTGTTACATGCATGAGCAGTACTAGATGATGCATCTCGACGATATTGGGGCGGGACGAGTTTACTCACTGCAATAATGATATTTTCACGGAGACTCGCCTCTAGCATTTCTAGCTGGTAGGCCCGTGGCTTGAAAACCGGGGGTGACTGCCGCCCATTTTCAAGCAACTCATTCTTCAACTCCGAATCAACAAGAATATCATCAGATTCCTTCGAGTTTCTGCGTCGCTTCCGACCATTTCGGTCGCCCTCGCGAGGAGGCGGCATAGACAATGGGTGGCAGGAATTTGGAAAACTTGTTGTTGATGGAGGGAATGCGTGAGTACATTTGAAATTTGAAAGTAGAAAATTTTCTACCTGATGTGAATACTGTTGCATAAATACCTCGATGACGAAGGTTCTGTGGGAGCCATGGCTTCCTATTACGGACTAGCGCCCCGTACGCACACAATAACGCTGCGTATAGCCCTAGATAGCCACACAGGTTATGGCCCGGAATGCTCGTTTTTTTTTTTCCCATTAAACCTTCTGCAAAGAATTACTTTTCAATTTATCTGAGGTATAAAACGTCTCGCGAGCTGCATCGCTGAACTGCAGAAGGATCCTGACGAAAAGCCAAGGGAGCTTTGATCGCGGGAAAAGGAGCGGCATCTTCTATATCAACTGCTGAATCCTGACGAAAAGCCAAGGGAGCTTTGATCGCGGGGAATACAGAGATTCCGACGAAAGGTGACTATTTTGAAAGCCTTGA